>JAOWBN010028098.1:0-22036 GCA_028565015.1 Pinguicula moranensis
GCTTCTTTTGATCAAGAGAGGGTTCTTCTTTTTGAGGCTTTTTTTTTTTTTTAAAGTTTCGGCCCTACCCTCTTGCTTTCCACTTGACTGAATGTTTTCTTTTCTCTTTCTTTTTTTATTTTGAATAAAAAATCAGCAAGGAAAGAGTACAAGAAAGTAAAAATAATTCTACCACAAATGTGATGACCCCACGACTTTGTGTGAGCCGTGAACCAACAATACTAAGGGTAGCCCAAATGTTTGCTCAAAGATGAGCTCTGATACCAAATGATATGAACCTAATCAACTTGTGATTAGACCCAAAAATCAAAGACGAGTTGAACCATAGGATCTCTGACCAAACAATTGTTGAGATCTTAACCCTTCACCTATATAAGAGGTAAGAACTAAGTTTCCGTGTGTTTCGAAATGCAAACACTACTAAAACTCGAAACAAGCTTTAGATGAGTTTAAAAAAGATATTCTGAAAAGACTAAGGAAATATTCCAAATGTCTTACAAATGCTAAAATCCAATTTTTTTTGCCTTCTACTTCTTCCTAAACGGTCTTATATAAGCGTGATTTGTAGATACGTACGAAATGACATGGAAATGTAAGGTTGGTCATGACTTCATGACTTGGACCGATTTCCTCCTCCTTCAAGCTTCCAAGGTTGGACTTAGGTGACTTCAAGACAAGGAAGGACGTACCCTAGGACTTCATTGGGTGGTCTTTGGCCCCCATTAATGTTTCACGCGTTTTGGAGCCCCTAACTCCCAAGCAAGCCTTGACCGTGGGAAATTGGGACATTCATGGCTTGGTCAAGGTTGTAGATACCATATGTATGGTCACATATGCCCTTGGTCGACGAGTGGACCTCCCCTTGATGGACCATTATGTGTCTTGGGCTTTCACGTGTGTTATCCATTTCGGTTGGGCCAATTAGATTAAGAAATTGGGCCTTTTCTTTATGACTTATATGTGTCTTCTTGCAAGTCACCTTCGGCCCAAGTGACTTGGATTAAGGCCACAAGGCCTTCAATGAAGCGTTTGAACCGTGCTCTAGTGATAGGTCCATCGGGCAACCACAAGAGGTCCATCCCTTCTTGTGTTGTCTTCTTGACCGTGGGTTTTGATGCTTGGATCTCATCAATATAGATGGTCAAAAAACTTGCAAAAGATACTTTAAAAACACCTTATTTTACACAAGTAATTCAGGATCGTACGTATGACTCTGAATTTATATTATCATCTTTTGATTGTTGGAATATTTGAGTTTCAAGAATTGTTTTACAAATATCCTATCAATATTATCCTACTAGTTTTGTTTGTTTTTATTAGTTCTGTTTGTTCAAACTTTAATTACCATGTATCTTATTCTGTTTTGTTTTATCAGTAAGTTATTATCCTACTCGTGGGAGGGGCCAGAAAACTAAGCGGGGAGGGGGCAATTTTTTTCCAGTTTGAGCATAGTTGATCGGGTCGTGTTGGATCTGGTATGATCTGCTATTAACATTCAGATGTAGTGGTTAAAACAAAAGCATAGAGCTTTAAAATAGAATAAAGAGGGATGGGGGTTACTCTTTTTATTTTAGGGTTTGAAACAAAAAAATAAGAAATATTTTTCAACTTCCGTCATCGCTACCACTATTGCCTCCGCTTGTTTCATTGACAGACCTGCTCTTCCAATCTTCGTGCCTAATTGAGATAAGAAAATGACATTATTTTTGTGTAAAAGTTTTAGATTTGTCAGTCATTGAAAATACGCATATAGATTCCAAATGCAACATGCACGAGAAAAACAATAAATCGAAGCAACAAAATAATTACCAGGGCTAAAGTATTGACGAGGAAGAGACGTTTCCCTCCAGACATCACGAGATAAAAAATGTCTTAATTTTAAAAGGTTGGACAAATAAGGATGAGCTCTTAGTCGCACCGCTGACCTACAAGTCGCCACGAACGTGGTGGTCAGTGTTGGATTATTTGCAAGTACACAAAGTCGAACAAGTAATAAAGTGATAAAAAAATGAGTGTCGAACCACAGAGTTTGTAGAAGATAAACACCAATTTAGGCTAGTTTGTATGCCATTTGGACAAGCAAAACTTCGGTTTCAGATTACACTATCTTCCTAGACATGAAAGTAAATTGAACTAATTAAATATTTTTTTTGGGTTTAACAAATACAAAGTAATTGATAATTTCTCTCGGTTAAGTATCTAGGGTAGTAACTTCACCTTTACATGCATTCATATGGGAGTAGATTATTAGCATAATTATTTGACTCAAAGCTTAGTTGCCATTGGATTTCGTCCCTCAACACTAATTTCTCTAAAGAGTAACACTTCTCATACGATACAGATGTATTCATCTCTTGAATCTCATGCCTAGTGTACCGAGAATAGCTACTCCACAAAATCCTCTCTCAACATGGCCGCACTCATCTCTTGAATCCCACATGACCTATTGAGAGGCATTAACCTCATGAAATCGATACACGACGGCATCGTTCTCATGAATTTTGCATTCATGATACTTAAGGTTGATTTTACTGTGATCTAGCTAAGTTCTCATCTGAAGAATTTTGAACAGAGCATGAAGCTTGGGAGTGAAGTGTCGCCTCTCGCCGGAGTCCCTGTTGAAGGTTCAGTCGCTCACTGACTGTATCAAACAACTCATCCCCCCAACCCCCTTCCCTCCCCAGGGTCTCCTCTCGCGCTTGGGAAGCGCAAATTCTAGCTTCCCTCACTCTCACACCCCGACCGTCTCTTCCAACATGACCTCGACTCACCCATGGAAGTTGCCATCGCACCAACTATAGAAGATGCACAAAGCAATTTTCCGAGCTGGTAAAGCTATAAATAACAAGAATTACATCCAAAGATCTTATGCAGAATCACTGGGTGTCAAAAATCGATGACCGGTGCACACAAGACTGGGCCCAGCTCAGGATAGGGCTCTGATTCCAACAACATTCTTCGTCACTAATTTCCCACATGATTGCTCGTCTACCAGGCTGGAACGTCTGCTGGCAAATTAGGGTACGATGGGCACTTTCAAAAGTGTACGTATTGCTCGAAAACTGGGGAAGAATGGCCTCCTATTTGCTTTTACTGAGTTTGAAAATGTCCATGATTTGGATGCTCTTAAAGGACAGATTAAGGAACCGTGGCTAGGGTTGTGAAAACTCAGAATCACTCTTGATCGTTTTCCGCTCGGGAGGTCTAAACAAACTGCCAAAGCCACACAACAATCCTCTACTTCCACACTGCGAAAACTACATGCACGTTGGATCTTGGCTAATAAGAATGATGGGGAGGCATCTACGAGCTTGAACAAGTCAATCCCCCAACAAGATCAGCCATATTCGACTGTCATTTTGAGCCGCAAAGCTGACCCATGGCGATGCCCAATTTATGTTGGCACCCTGAAGGTCCTAGATGGATTTAGAGAATTTCAGATCGCTCTCAGACGAGCAGGTTACCTGAACATAACTGTCAGCCCCCTTGACTCCTCAAGAATTATTCTACGGGAAGATGAGGCCTGTGATCTGAAGACCCTTTTTCAAAATGATGTTGACTGGCTAAAGAACTAGATTTGTGAACCTTTAAAGCAGCAAAACAGCGCTGATATCCCTCTTTCACCAATGCGTCAATCTTGGATCAAGGTATATGGCATTCCTTTGAATGCCTGGGAAAACGATGCCTTTGCTATGATAGCAAAAGTTGTGGGTAATCTGATACGTATTGATGGAACGTCTGTCAAAAGGAGATATCTGGAAGCAGCGCAACTGCTGGTGGAAGTCCCCCTCGGCAATCCAATACCACATTGTATTGATCTACTCTCAATGGGAAGCATTTTCCACTATATATTGAGGAACTCATTACAAAATTCAGTTGTCTTATATAGGATGATCTAGATGGAACTCTATCCGGAAGCTCTAATTCATATTGGAAAGAGAGATTATCTGGGGAGGACATTTCGTTAGGCAGTTCTGAACACTCTGAAATGATTATCAGGGATCACTCTGAAAAGAAACAAAAACCAACCCACGAGGCAGTGAATAGCAAAATGAGAGATGATCTTGATAAAAACTAACTACCCCAGCCTGATATGGACAATGCTCTTTCGGAGGGCACTATTTTGGTAGATATGCCGTTGCCATTGGAGAATGGTGTCACGGACTCCATAGAAACAAAGAGTGCAAACAATACAATAGTAGTGTATACACCTGTGGTGGTTACAGATGAGGCTGAATGGGCTATCTGCCCTCTGGTAGAACCTATCTCAAGTGTTGACACTGTCATCCCCGAGACTAATGATCTTGATCCTAACCAGAGTCAGCTAGAGGCCTTTCCTCTTATAGGGACACAGATACATGCAACCCCACGTCTTAAGCCTAAAATCAGAGGTAGATGCCCCAAAACTAGGATCCAGACACGCAAGGAGATTGACTGGGAAAAGGATAAGGACATGGCAAGCCTTGAGCAGTGGATTGGAAATCTTATTCCAAAGAAATCTACAAATTCTGAAGAGGATTATTCCTATAAGGAAACCGGTGTATCTGAAGAACAACTCCAAGATGAAGCTGCTCTAGCTATGAATGTAGGTACTGATCTTGGTATATCTTATTATCCCAACCCCAAACTCTGTTGCCATATGTTTATGTCACTGAATTCAAAACACTCAAACCCCCAAAGGTGTGTAATCTCTGGCACACAAGTGCCTGAGCTGACTGCAGCCTTGCCATGAAATTACTCACCTATAATGTGAGGGGGTTGGGAGCCCAGGGTAGGAAAAAATGTGTGAAAGAGCTAATAAGGAAGGAAGGAGCTGACTTCATCAGCCTTAAAGAAACAAAGATGGTAAGGGTGGACAACAACCTCTGTGAATACTTATGGTATAATTATGATTTCGATTAGGTGTATAGTAGCTCAGCTGGCCAGTCACGGGGCCTCCTTTGCATATGGAATAAAAACAAGTTCAGCAGGCAACACATCATATCAGGGGCTGGATTCATTGGGGTAGTGGGAAACTGGAATAACAAGATGCAAAATAGTGTAATGGTAAATGTATATGGCCCACATGAACTCCAAGGGAAAATAAACCAGTGGGAGGAAATTTATGAGACCTATCTAACACGAAGTGACAGTAAGTGTGTTATCAGAGACTTCAATGCCATCTTAGAGGAATGGGAAAGAAAAGGTTCCACTCACCAAGACTACAAGCCTGAAATTACAGCATTCCAGCATTTTGTCAGGAAAATGGATCTAAAGAACCTAAAGATGGGAAGAAGACACTACACATGGTACCTAAAGTCCCTGAGATCCATGAGTAGGCTGGATAGGTTCTTACTACATAGTCTCTGGTTGGAAAATGACATGGAATGGATACAAACTGGGCTGGACAGGGATGACTGGGGTCCAAAGCCCCTCAGGGTGCTATATAGCTGGCTTGAAGTTGCTGAGTATAATCAACTTGTCCGTGACATCTGGAATGCACTTAGTATCCACAACTATGCAAGCCAACGCATAAAAGAAAAAATAAGGCTCATCCGGATGAGAATCAGAGAATGGAACTCATCAAGGCCAAGAGATTTATTCATTGAAAGGAAAAGATTACTTATAGAACTAGCAACGCTTGAAATGCAGGCTGAGAATGAGAGCCCCATATGTAATGAAACAGAACAGGAAGCCACTTGTTTGAGAGGAAATATTGATCAACTAGCCATTCAGTTAGATAGCCTGACTTTTCAGCAAGCTCGTATAAAATGGATCACACAAGGGGATCCAAACTCAGCTTACTTTCATAGATGCATCAATAGTAGGAGGAGGAAAAATTGTATCAATGGTATTTGGTCTGGTGATGTATGGGTTGAGGACCCGGAGGGTATTAAAAAATGCTTCAGAGACCATTTTAATAACAAATTCACAGAACCAATCAACTCGAGACCTCGGATCAGCAACATGACATTCAAACATTTGTCTGCAACTGCCAAGCAGAGACAAGCAGCCCCCTTCACTGAGATTGAAGATCTTGAAGCTATAAGATGTTGTGATAGTGGGAAAAGCCCTGGTCCAGATGGTGTAAACTTTAAATTCATTAAGCATTTCCTCCCCACCTTGTAGAAGGACATCCTCCTGATGATGACAGAGTTTTATAGGAACAACAAGCTGCCAAGGGGCAGCAATGCTGCACACATTGTACTTGTTGCCAAATCTGATTCTCCTATACAGGTAAGTGGCTTCAGGCATATTACCTTAATAGGATCCATGCCCAAAATCATATCAAAGGTCCTGGCACTACGTTTGGCAGCTGAAATAGAGGAGATCATTTCTGCAACACAGTCAGCTTTAATCCGTAGCAGGAAGCTTTATGACAGTGTGCTTGTGGCTAGTGAGGCTGTGGATGAATTGAGAAAAATGAAAACACCAGCAATTATCCTACAAGTTGACTTCGAAAAAGCCTTTGATACAGTTAATTTGAGATATTTATATGATGTCATGGCAAAGATGCAAATTCCAAGTTGCTGGCTTTTGTGGATACAAGCCCTGCTCCAGTCAGCCTCAACTTCGGTCTTGGTAAATGGCAGCCCCTCTACTAAATTTTATCCTAGCCGCGGTCTCAGGCAAGGTGGCCCGTTGTTCCCTACCTTATTTCTCCTAGCAGTAGAAGGTCTGTCAGTATTCATAAATCAGGCTATGAATCTGAACATGATACATGCAATCTCTATCGGCATGAATCTGAACATGATACATGCAATCTTTATCTCACCTCCAATTCGCAAATAATACACTGCTGTTTGGACAAGTCAACTGGACTACCATCAAGACATATAAAGCCATCTTGCAAAAATTTGAGCTACTTTCGGGGTTGAGGATCAATTACAGAAAAAGCTTTCTGACTGGAATAAATGTCCCTGCTGTAAGGTTGTCTGAGATGGCTGCATATCTGGATTGCCAAATTCAGCAACTCCCTACCAGATACTTAGGATTATCTGTTGATGGGAACCTCCACAGAGTGACTAGCTGGTCACCAGTTATTAGTAAGATTGAGAAAACTCTCGAATCCTGGAACCAAAAGCAACTCTCCTCTAGAGGGAGGCTGGTCCTTCTCAATGCGGTGCTGAATGCAATCCCTGCACATTTCCTAGCTCTATAAAAGGCCTCCCCTTTTGTGTTGAAGCAGTTAACCAAAACTCTGTGGAACTTCTTCTGGAACAGCTCCCAAAGAGCCAGGAAGATGAAATGGATAGCTTGGAACAAGATTGTGCAACCAAAAGATAAAGGGGGTCTAGGTGTGCGCAATATTTCTTTCTTCAACAGGGCTATGCTGGGGAAATGGGGGCATCAAATCCTCTCCCACAAGTCCTCTATAGCAAACAAGATTCTTGTGGCAAAATATGGGAAGCAGGGGGTATTAACTGTGGGAGGATTCAGACAATTACAAACCCCTCAGCAGCCATTGACAGTTAGAAGGGGAAGACAACGTGGGGATAGATATGCATTCTTTTGGTGGAAGGAGTTGCAGGAGGTACTGCAAGAGCCTGATTTAGTGATGCAGTCAGGATTAAACTAGGGAACGGTGAAAACACCCTATTTTGGAAGGATCCATGGCTTGAACAGGATAGACTCTGCATAAATTTTCCAAGACTCTTCAGATTATCTGTTAATCAAGATTTAAGGATTAGCGCAACTGGAACTTGGGAATCTGATAACTGGTCGTGGAACATACTTTGGAGAAGAGGGCTGAGAGGGCAAGGAATTGTAGAATTAACAGCACTAAGTGATCTGCTACATAATCAACAACCTGAATTCATAGGTATGGATCATTATATATATGAATGCCACGCAAATGGGAGTTACACGGTAAAGGCAGCTTATAGAATCCAAGCTGATCAGGAGCCCCCTGTATATCCTGTTGAGGAAGTCCATAAACATGTATGCCTGTGGAACAAATTCTCTGCAATTAAAGAAATTATACTTGCATGGAGAATCTGTCAGAAGGCTATCCCTGTCAAGGCAATTCTTCAACAGAGGCATATTATCCACCAAGACCAAAACATCAGCTGTCCCCTTTGTTTAACTGGTCAGGAAAATCTCACACACCTGTTCAGCTCATGCACCACTACATCAGGCATATGGCATGGCATAAAAATATGGCTATTCCCGCATGATCAACCTCAAACAAGTGGCAATACCTACTCTGCACTTGACATGCCTTCCATGCAAAACTTCATAGCTCTGAAACCGTGTTCTGTTAATACTGATGCGTGGAAAGATGTGTGGATTACTATAATCTGGAAGATCTGGTGGAAGAGGAACCAAGCTCATTTTCATAATCAGGAGGAGGTACACCTCCATTCAATAATTCTTATCATTCAAAGATCTCTCTGGATAAGAATAAGATCAATAAGAAAAACACAATTATTTCCCTTTCCCTGTATGATTGGATAGTTAATTCGTGCATGTGTCTGTTATTTTGGATTAATAATCTCTGACTTTATTGTTGAGCTGCAATCACACGTGAATCAGAGAACAGGTCTTCTAAGATGCCTCACAGCATGGAGGCCCTGAAAAGTAGCTGCAGAGAGCAACTTGCTATCCCTCACCATGGGTCAGTTGGCTATTTGTTATCTATCTTCAAAAAGGTGCAGGTTTTGTGGAACTGACAGGGGCATAAGGATTTTTCTAGCCCCCACAGCGGAGTCACATAATAGCTTTGGTGGACCCAAGAAGGTGGAAAATCACACTTTTTAACAACCAGAATAGACAGATTGTAGGTCTTCAACAGGAAGTGTCTCAGCTTCCCTAATTGTGTTATACTTGATTGTCTTATCGAAAACACTGATTAAGAATATGAATTTTTAAATTGATGAGACCTTGTTGCTGGTGTGTATTTTGCTTTTGTGCACTCTTCACTGTTTATTGTCTCATTGAGGCGCAGACTGTTAGTTTAACAGGAAGGAGTGCAAGCTGTGTTTATGGGATTGATGACTAAATTTCCTCAACCAATCAGATTTGTGTGGAACAACATTGTTGTTTGGTCAAGTGTGTACTTGTGCTTGTACTGAAGCTGTCTTACCATTTTAATACCTTTATGAGGTGTACAAGTCGGGAGCATAGACCTTGCTAGGGAACCGAGACGGATCATGTCTAATGTCCAGATTATAACTACCTGTCCACAAGGTATAGTACTCTGCTTATTTTCTTGGGGCAATCTGATTACATTTATGCTTCAACTCAGTACAGGTTGAGGATGATGGCCACTCACTCACGCTCCAAGTAGGCAGCAAGATTTCCTTCTTCCCTACCCTTCTCCCAGTGTAACCTCATGCTCACTGGGAACGTCAATCAGAGCCAGATTTTATATTTTATTTCTTTTACTCTACCACACGGTGGATGGTTCTAGTAGGTAAATATGTAGGAGTATGGAATCCCAACAGACAGCTTACATACCTTGGTACTGAAGACCGTGGGGACATGCAGTACACGCTGCTCTCTGTACTGTGGGTATTGAAACTAGGAGTCCAGAATCCCTCATGCTGGTCAGGTGTTGAAGCAAACAATCAATCCAGGAACACGCAAGCTGTTACCATGGCACAAGGAATAGAAACCTTCGTGGAAAGTATTGAAACCTTGGGGACCAGCTACATGCTTCGAGTCGGTTGGTGTTGGAGGCTGGACGATATCCTCGAAAATTATCTAACAGTCTGGCCTTTCAGTTATATCCTCGTTACATTATAGGTCTAGCTTGTCGATATGGAAGGAGCTATGTACCAATGATCCTCAACAAAGGTCATTGATAAGATGATACTCATGATATCCATTATTGGCAAAGAACGGGTTAAGGTGATGAACTGAATGCCGAGATGTCTGTGCATTCATGACGTTAGGGAATCCATTTACTCGTTCACCTTAGCTACAAAGGAGAATCTGACGTATGGATAGACTACACAGCTCAGGATCAGGAGTCGGACACCGAATTCACTCTTGTAGGAACGGGGCTCAGGAGATGTTTAGTGTTCATTTGTATATCCCTTGTCGCTTTTCTAATATTTTGTAAATACGTTATATTTTATACAAAAATTTGGCTTATCCAAAAAAGAAAGATAGGGTTGGGGGAGGGGGGAGATTACTTCACCATTTTATCCAGGGTTGACACTACCTTACTGCCAATTTTATGGCCTCTATCCATACAAGTCTTCTGCAATTATTCAGTACAAAGGATTTGCATATCCATTGAACTCCACAACCACATAGCAGTTTAAAACAACAAACAAATTATGGGTTGGCCCATCAAGTTCGACCAGGGCATAATGAAACTAACCAGCTGGTCTCTTAGTTGTGATTTTCCACCATGTGTTTGTTTGTATAATATGGACTGCCTTCTGTACAAAACATCTCTTCCCATTGAAATCTAACCTATTTCTCAGCTTCCAGACCTGCCAGTCGAAAGAGATCCAGATGGACTTCCATGCGTCCATATTAGTGCATGGTGGTTTGCTAGAGCAAAATTACATTAAGTTAGGCACTTCCTATGCACAATGCAACCCTTGTAAGAGCCATCTGAGTATCCATTTCCAGATAGAGATTGTTAGTTTACAAGATCTCAATAAATGGGTAAATGTTTCTTAACCTGTTTGGCATAGAATGCATATATTGTCCTGGTCAGTAGGAATGATCCTACTTTGCTGCAGAGCTGATCTTAGGGGCAAAGCTTGCAGTTGGGAGCGCCATGCTATGTTTGTTTGCTTCTTCGGTGAGAATCTATTCCATAGGCACCTTAATTGGCAAACCATTTCATCTAGCATGATTTGATCAGATACATTCAGTATATGCTGGTACGCAGAGCAAGTGGAGTAGCGGCCATCTGAGCATCCTTTGAATATATAATGATCCACTGCTCCTATCATAGGAGCCATGTTCTGTAGTGCACGGAGGAGGTTAGTCATCTGTATACCCCCATCATTTCTAGCTGCCCTTTCCACCATACATTCCATTCCCACCCACCATCCCTCCAAGTACCAGATGTTAATACCAGAGCTTGTTTTCTCTGCTGCAATCTTGTACAGATCTGGGTAGGATTCAACAAGTGAATTAATTGTACACCATTTATTCTGCCAAAATCTGACTCCTGCCCCTTCACCTAGGTGAATATGTATATTATTTACATATCAGTCTTGAATGAGAAGGTCCATCAGATCCTTCCACCAGATAGAGGCATACCCCAGACCTCCTATGCGCTCTCTAGTATTAGGACACATCTGCTGGGATTCCTAGAGCAATCTTAAGCTTCCCACCTGCAGTCCATGTTCAGGAGTGGCATATTTAGTTTTGAATATTTTAGTGGCCAAGTTCTCCATACCATGCAGTAGTCTTTCTCCCTACTTACCCAAGAGAGCCTTATTATAGCTATCAATTCCCCGGATCCCTAGTTCTCCAGAAGAGAGAGGTAAGGAGATTTTTTTTTTCCACGAGGTCGAGCATGTTTTTTTTTGTCTTTTGTTGTACCCCAGAAAAAGATCCTCTGCAAGGCTGTGATCTTCTTTATAATCAGTTTAGGAGCACGGTAGAAGGATAAATAAGCGTAGAGGAATGGCTGTCAAAACATCATTAATCAATGCCAATTTTCCCCCACTACTAAACAACTTATTCCCCCATGAGGTCAGAGTTCTTTCAATTTTATCTAAAACTGGTTGCCATATATTTTTTTCTCTGATGATTCACATCAACGGGCAGTCTTAAATACATTAGAGGTAGGCCACTCAACTTACAGTTTAGATAAGCTGACATTTCCTATAATTCATGCTAGGGTATGTTGATGCCATGCATGATACTCTTTCAGTAGTTAACTCTCATACCAGATATTTGTTCAAAGTACTACAGTATAGCCTTAAAAGTGGTCACTGTTTTCTAGGAAGCTTCACCAAACAGGAGGGTGTCATCAACGAACTGAAGGTGTGAGACTTCCACTGCGTTGCTGCCAATCTGAAGAGGCTGAAAGAGCTGCAAATCTGTAGCCTTCCTCATCAGTGCAGAAAGTTCCTCTGCCGCAACCAAAAAAAGGAGATGGGACAATGGATCTCCCTGTCTCAAGCCTCTTTGCGGGATGAATTTAGAGGTGGGACTTCCATTGATAAGAATAGAGGTGGTTGCAGAGGAAAGAAGCTCCCTTATCCGGTCCAACCATCAAGGAGGGAAGTCCATGTTCTCTATTATTTTCAGCAAATAAGACTAGTTGATTGTATTAAATGCCTTTTCAAAATCAACCTTCAGTATAAGAGCACTCTTCAACTTCTTAGACTCATCTATCACCTCATTAGCAATTAGGATATTGTCCAACAGCTTCCTATTTTTCAGAAAGGTCATCTAAGTTGGTACAATGACACTGTCAAGTACAACATCCAACCTTCTATATATGACTTTGGAGATTAGTTTAGGCATAGAACCAATTAACGTGATAGGTCTAAAGTCCTCCACCTTCAATATATTCAAGTGCTTTTCGACTAGAATAATGTGTGTCACATTGCTTCTTATGGCAATCTTGCCATTTCTTTAGAATTCTAGCAAGAACTGATACATCTCATCCTTTAAAAGATATGTGAAGTGTTTTAGAAAAGAAAAGTTTAGCCCATCAGGTCCTGGACTCCTTGTTCAACTAGCTATGATAAAATGCAGTATTTGCATCACCTTTATGCCGTTTCTTTCCTTGCCGGACTTATGGTTTGAGGGCCTTTCTCCCTCGGACCTATTTTCTTTTTGCCTCTGCAAGGAGTAGACTTATTTCTATTTACCACTGGTCTCTTTACCAATTGATTTCCTTGTAATAAACTTTCCTGTTCTTCCTCTGTGTAGTTCTGACTGGGCATACTAGACATCCCCTCTTCTGCATTAGGGGATTGAGGTTTATTATCCCACACAACAAGAGCTGCTGATGTTGGCCATCATTTAGCTTGGGATAGTCCAGATGCTAGCTGAGCCTACAATAAATGAGTTAGTGTTCATAGTTTATTATGTGAAGAAACTATATTACCTGCACGACAAGGCACTGCAGGAGTAGATGTTGTGTTGTGATCATTCACCGAATGTATTAGGCTCTGGGAAGAGCTTGAATCAGATTTCTCTATCAGTAGAGTTTCCTCTAAGACACAGGATGACAATTTAGATTAGAGAAGAGAAAATTTCTGCTTGTCTACTTCCCTGATGAAAATAGAGTATGCCTTTGAATCCAGCTCCACAACTAGGGTAGAGGGGATCTGTTGTGCAATATCCAATTCCGGTAGCATGGTAGCTATCTCCATCTTTTTTCCACCGGTACTTTCACTATCCAAGCATATCAGATTACCCAACTTTTGGCCAATTTGTTTCATATGCGCTTCAGTCCATGCAAGAAGTGGAATACCCAAGATTCTTATCCAAGTTAGTCTGGTTGTACTAATATTGTAAGCTATTTTGTTCCAGTTTGCTAAGGGGGCAATCAACCAATTTGATAACCATACATTATCCTTGATGAGGTTCCTTAGTTCTGTACAAGATCCCTCATCCAAGACAAGCACCTTACCCAGTCCAATTGGACAAGCCCTGAGATTATAGTAGCCTGCTCTCTTAAGATCCAACTGAAATTCTCTTTGTCCATCCTTATGCTTTAGAAGGCCCACCTTTCTATTGAGTAAGAGGGAAGCTTTACTTCCCATCAACTTTAGAATAGGAGTAGTAACCTGTTGAGGCTGTAATGCCTTTACCTTCCAGATTTTCCTTTCTTTCTTTTGAAGATTATTAACATATTGTTGTGCCTCCTCCGATGTAGCTGTAGTTTTAGATGACTGGACTTGTACAAGATTCTTAAATGATACTGGATTTTTTTCCAGTTTGGTCCTAGACTTGATATTAGTATAGACAGCTTCAATCTCCCTTTTGGGCTCCCTCTTATTTGTATGTCTGTCTTGTTTTTCAGCAGGAGGATACTTAGTTTTTTTTAAAGCAAAAATTCATTAAAATAAAATATGTACAAGTCTTTCTTACACTAGATAAGAAAGTACTGAGGAAAATAGTAAAGAAAAAACGAAGATAAATACATGATACATCATACTGGGAAAGGTGGGCAAACAGTGATCAAATTGACTTTCGGCTATGTAGGCTACCATATAAAAGAGGTCATAAATTTGCCTAACTTAAGCAAATGCAAAGGGACGGCCATCATGACCTTTCTTACCGCTCAGTCTTAATGCTAGCAGATCTCCACATCTTTACATGATCTTCTCCAGCCGCTCCATAGGGCAGGTAAGAGGAAAATTAGTAATAAATAAATTCTCCTTCCTAACATAGTTGCCCCTCATAAATGATTTGGGCCGTTGAGGAGCATTTACCTTGCCATCAAATACCATATTACCATTCACGTTCTAGTTAACTGCTTGGGCGTAGGACACCCCTTTAGTAGCAATCCTATATAGAGACTGAGGTCTCTGCGTATATATTTGGTTTGCCCATCTAGGAAAGTAGTATAGGCCTAATTCTTGCTGCACGGATTATCTTGCCTACGGAATGCTATACCGTATCTCCCTCGACCATCTATTAAGAGGAATCAACCTCTGGTGCATTCTATTATATCTTTTCCTCATCCTCCTCAGTTGTTGGGAGGGGATGGTCCACTGGTCAGCCATGGTATACTCAAACTGTTAGGGCCATGGAAGACATTATGTAGAGACACACAGAGGGTCGTGAGGAAGTTTTACAGAGATAGGGTAGACATAAGAGTGGAGGAGGGAAGAGGAAGTAGAGAAAAGCAGAGAAGACGCAAAGGGAGAGAGAAGAGAATCAGCTCCCAGGGCACCAGCCGGTGTACCCGGGGAGGAAGAATTGCGGTTTAGATGCATAAATGGAACTCCGAGCTCTAGTAGATCTGTAGAGAAAGGAGACGTGGTGGATGGTATTATTCATGCAGCGCCATGTACGGAGAGAAAGCGAGCTCGAGAAAACATCCTTACTCAAGTTTCTCTGTTCTTTTGGCTCTGGACCCTTTTTTCTTCTTATTCCTCGATCTTCCTAAACAGTAGTTGCACCTTTGGTATGAGATGTTACAAGGCACTCACTCGACATAATGCAACATAAAAAGACAAGTTAAGGATCAAATCACCTAGGAATTTCTCCAATTTCAATGAAATAAACTTGCGAGATTGCTTCAGGCAATGTTGCAATCCGTCCCAATTGCTTAATTATTGTTATTGTTGGACTACATATCATTTTTCTGTGGGTGGGTGGGGATGCTAAAAGGCTTGCTACTCCATTCTTGACCTTCTTAGGTTAGGCTTCGACCCTCTACCTCCTCCTAATGGGCTTTTGCATTGAGATTATTTAAGCTCGTTTACTAGTCAACATCTTGTAATTGGATAGGAGTTTTGTGAGGATCGAACCCTAACCGTAGCCTAACCCTAAAATAGATAGATGGTAATAATTTAGGGTAGAATCAAACTATAACAATTGGCAACTACTGAAATACTAACCTTACATGAACAATGATGACAAGAGTTCTGAGTTCCCTTTAAACATAATTGGGATCATCGTAAATAGTCCATCTCAAGAATTTAATTTTATAGAGTGATAATTATTTTGTTTGAGGAAATTTTCATAAAGCTTATAGCTATATCCATAGAGTCAAATTTCATTTAAGTGTCCATTTGATTTTTATTCAATTTTGCTATTGTGGTGAACAAAGTTAGTCTGCTTCAACTCTGTCCGATGGTGGTGGTGGCAGGTAACATTAGGAAGTTCCAAAATCTTGAAAATATTTTTGTGCCCTCATGTCAGAGGGGTGATTTTTATATTTTCCCAAATCGCAGATAGCGAGAGCGATAGGTAATATCTCTTTTACAAGACACTATTTTTGTACTATCTCATAAAAGACATGCGACATTTACTAATTGAAATTAATGGGGTACTTAAGATCAGTTGTGTGTCAGACACATTTTTTTGCAGATTGAAAAAATTAGATTAGGAACATTCTTAGACGGTTTAGATAATTAAGGTAATTTTATATCTTTCCAAAAAACAGCGGCTAACATATGTAATTTTATTTTTTATTTTTTACTGGGAAAATTAATTATTTTAATAAATGTGGGGCTTTCACCCAAAAATTATAGATCTCTACAACTACTTTTGAACGTATTTCTAAAATCAATACATGTATGGGGATTCTATAACCAATCTCCTAACACCAATCAAATATCTAATTTATTGTACATGGATGCCTATATCTTGGGGGAGATTTTCGCATTATCTAGAATTTTCTCACTATTTGGATGCACTCTATTGAATACATTATCATTACGGGTTTTCCTTATTCCCCACACTAAGTCGTGTCAGAAGTACATTCATGTATCGAACCATTTCTCCCGTATGATCATCCGTTGGTGTTGAAGATAATGATGCATTGATGCATTGAGCTCTACGTAGGAGCATCCTAGCCATTTGTTGATGTCTTGCCATATTTTGTAGACAATGCAACATTCAAAGAAGATATGGTAGAGGGTTTCTTCATTTGATTTGCAGAACACACATCCCAGTGCAGGCAACTTGGTAAAGGGTACTTCTCAGTTTTTTAGTTTATCGAACGTCGCAATCCTCTTCTCGATCAGGCTTCACACAGAAGCATGCGTGTGCCTCGAAGAGCCTTTGCTTCAGCTTGTTGATACCACAACATTGTCTTGTACATAAATACCCTCAATTGTGTTAGTACCTTATAAGCATATCATAATGTGTAGACAGAGTGTTCACTGGTCGACTACCATATCCAAGTTGTCCTTCTCCTTCAAATGCATATCTGTACCTGCAATGATAGATTCTAAAATTGGAATTTGTAATAATTCATGAGCAAATAACTGTCTATCCCTATGCTAGACCAGGTCAATTGATCCCGCTGTGGGTCTCTTTTTTCTACCATGGTGCAATACTTATCTGATGCGATTGAGTATAATCGGTCCAAGAAATCAGTTGGGCATCCCAAGATCGTCCACATCGATTGCTAGAACTCTGTAGCTTTCCTGTTTCCAATACTTCGCTAGAGATTGTTGCTGAACCAATATGCTTGGCATACCCATCTGCACAGATCTCGCCGCCACCTAGATGTTTGACCAGATGCAGTAATTGTCGTTCAATCGTTATCTGATCTCTCCAGCTCTAGGTATAGTGAGTGTAATACCTGATTGAGTAAGCCACCTTGATTCGTTACTAATTTCCATAACCATTTGTCAACTAGAGTTATGTTGAATATATCCAGGTTTTTGACAGCTAACCCTCATTTACCAACCTCTAGGCAAAGAAGATAAATAATTCCATAGATTATTCCAATCTGTAAATATCGCATGTCTTATGTGTGATAGTGCCGAAATTATTTGTTGTATAGCGATGTTGTCTATTGCTTTCAACTCTGTGATGAGGAACACAAAAAAGTTCTCCAAAATCTTATAAAATTGTTGAATTCATTGGAATGGCCACTTCTACATTAACACAAATGTGCAACCAATTAAGAAAAATGAAGTACAGGAGGCTCGAGGCGAGGTGTTTTTTCTTTTGAGAATTTTGGTTCGGTCACAAGATGTTTTTAGGTGAATATAAATAGTGGGACACTTACGTTTTAGTTTAATGTGACTTAGAGCATTGTGCTATTGTTAGTTTCATTTATACTGGATGATGAAAATCATTTTGTTCCTTGAGTTGTAGATATGTATATTATGGATCATTTGGGTTGATGACTCAATTGTAAAGCTCCATAATTTTATCAAACTCTAAATTAGTCCATAGTCTTAAAAATTATTTGCAAGTAACAACTAGATGACTAAATCTACTAGCATGTGGATTAATGTATGATGATGTTTCACAGATCAATGATGCAAGGTATCTGTTTAATCGCATGAAATATGAATGTACGAGGTACATGAATATTGGACTCGACCTATTTGACTTGTCGGATGGATTGTGTTTGTGTCATTGGCAATGTCATATAGTATTAATTCAGTTATCTGATATATTCATATTTTTGGGTGATGAATGTGTATTACGTGGGGTTATCAAACGCATCTTTTGCCCGAATGGTTATAAAGGTAAGTTTCCCAATATGCATGATTCATGCTGAAAGTTATGGAATATCGAGATGATACTTTTGTCCATCTCATATTTGAATTGAGATTATTAATATCCCTGGGCAGCTTGATGTAGAAATAATTGTTATGTTGATGATTTTTTATTATGAGACATTCACATATTAATAATTATTTACTGATATATCAAGAAAGTGATTAATGGTCAAGAATGACACATTCCTACGTTTGACATTAATAATTGGATATTAAGCGATGAAAGAATTCATACTAGATGGAATTTATAGGATCACGATGTATCTATATTAAATCGGATCATAATGCATTGCTAGATGCCGCTTATGATTTATAAATTAATGTAATTAATTTATTACCGATAGATCCTATCAGGTCGCTCTATCTGGTGAACTGAAATAATAATTAATTATGTGAGACATAATTGGCGAATTTCACGGATGCAAATAAATTGGATTTAATGAGATTACATCCACATTATTATTTGCAATTGGGCTTGAGTTGAACTCAAGCCCATATGAATTCATTTTAATTTGAGCCGTGGGCTCAAATGGAAGAGTGTAAGGTAATTGGGCCTTAAAGCCCAATTAGCTACAAAATGAGAGATCTCATTTTTACTTATTCGGTACAGGAGATAGAGATTAAAAAGAGAATTTTTGTTTTCTCTGTTCCTCTCCTGCGCGAGAACGGATCACTCGACCGACACTTTGTCCGTGAGAATCTCCGACCAAGTTGGTCGTCGGAATCGCCGTGGTCTAGCAGCCCTTCACTAGCTAGGGAGCGCTCCGGATAGAGGCCTTCGTTTTGTGGGTTTCGTGACCAAAGTTTCCAAAAGTTTTCTTCACGGGTTCGACGGATTCCGGCGGGTTTCATCAACTTCCGGCCAAGAAAGGTTAGTACGGCTATCTCTAACCTCTACAACACGAATTAAACACAGTTGGGAGCTCAATTTCTTGTTTGATACGAATTTGAAAGTTTCCGGAATTTTCAAAATTGAGCACTACGATCCAACACTCTCTCAACTTCATACGTGTCATTTAGATCCATTAGGAACTCTATAACTTTGTCCTCATGCTCTCTTTTCTCCAGCAGTTTTCCTATTTCCCCTTCGATGTATGGTGTAGGCCTCAATTGTTCATATTGGTCCCATATCAACTTCAATCTCCCAAAGAAATCACACACACTTGTATTACCTTGCCTGAGCACAGATATATTCCTCTTCAACTCAAACAAATGAGGAAGATTAATAGTACCAAATCTTTTTTCAAGTCCAAGCCATAAAACAGATCTGAATCCTCATCAGGTTTAACCAAAGTACCATCAATAAAGCCAACTTTCATTTTCGATTCAAGTGCAAAAATCACGGCACTTCTCCAAATCAAGAAATTTGTATCATTCAATAAAACAGAAACCAACTGCATACTTGGAATATCAAACCCATGTACCTGCAGTTTTTCCTCTAGAAGATCATCTAGACGCTGCTTGCGCCTCAAGGCCAGAAGATCCAACTCTCGTTCCGTGGTCATCTTCAAAGTTCACTTCAATTGTTCGAGTCACAGTAGATAATCGTCGTGCACAAACAATTACTACAACTAAGCTCGCTCTGATACCATTTTCAACAAAAGAAATCAAAACAATCGGCTTGAATTATCTCACCGATGAAACCAAATCAAGAACAATTTCTGGAGAATTTTCTCCTTCTATTTTCATATAATCGCTCAACCGCCAAAATATATAAATCTGTCTTTTACCCTTAACTTACTTACAAAGGAAAAACGTATTTATACTAAAGAAAACATAAAATCAAAATTGCTGCACTATAAGACATTGGATGAATTCCAATCAACTCATCCGTACTCCAACAGTGTCTATTATCAACTAATAAAGACGTGTGTTTATTGCATAACACGATTTCTTCTTTCCTTGCATTAGTAGAACTCAACAGAGGTTTCTTCATTCTCTTCATTCCAGAGTCATACTCTGTTTGCTTTTGAATGTTTTACAAGTTACAGCACTAGGTGCACTTTTGAATGTTTTTTTTTTTTATCCTTTTTATGTGAGCACCCTACGGTTGCAAATAATTATATTTGTTGAAAAATAATAATAAAGTATCTTAAAAGTTAAAACAAACAAACAAACAACTCGATTATCTATTGCTAGTACTGACGGTGCATGCTAGCCTAACGGTTGAGCGTGCGGTCTTCGATTCTCAGGGCTTACTTAGAGGTCGAGGGTTCGAGTTCCAGTGGGGGAGTATTCACTGTCACTTCTGAGGGAATTGGCCCCTGGGCTCAAAGGATACCCCGATACTGTGATCTGGGTCTCTGTTATCCTTATTACTTATTAAAAAAAAATAAAAAAATACTGATTTGGTAACAATATATTGTTCGACTGGACCAACAGCATTCCGCCATGTCATGGTGGGCGGGACATCACGTGATTCAGGTGACCACGGTCTCCACACGCGAACCCAATTAGAGATCAGAAACTTCCCCGACGAGCGCACCAGCGCGTGGATTGCACGCCCTCTGGCCTTTTTCCATTCCAATTCCAACTCGTGGAAATTTCAAAACGCGGACGGACACACGCGCACAGTAATAAAACTCGGAGTAACTGTAGATTTCCTACTTTGGTCCGGTCTTTCTTCTTCTCTCTATTCAACCGCTCTTGACCTAAGCCCTCGTGCAGCGTGCTGGTGCTGGTGCTGGTGCTGGTGCTGGTGCTGGTGCGGGTGCGGGTGCGGGTGAAGTTTGGAATTTTATCCTAGTTACAGTTGAGAACTGGCTAGATCCGACGTTATTGAAGGAATTTCTGGATTTCATTCTGTTGGTATCTGCGGTTTGATTGGTGATGAATTTGGTGGCTGAGCAGAAAAGTTAAAACCCTTAGTTCTTTTCGCTCCATGGAGCCGCGAGTGGGTAATAAGTACCGATTGGGTCGGAAGATAGGCAGTGGATCCTTTGGAGAGATCTATCTTGGTCTGTATTTCTGGTTGTTTGGATAGTACGCTTTGTTCAGATTCATTTTTTTTTACTGCCTGCGATTTTGCTGCTTAACGGGCAATTTTTGTAAATCTTTGTTGGGTACAGGGACGAATTATCAGACTAATGAGGAGGTGGCAATTAAGCTGGTGAGTTCTACTCTCTCAAACATTTTCATTGGTTGGTTCATGGCTGTTTAATTTTATAACTTGTACATAGCTCTTGAATTTGCATTTTTTTAATAAAAGCACTTGACCTTGCCTGAAATTAGTTATTACACAGTTATGTGGTAAATCATCGGTGTCATTTGCTTTTCTCGTTGTTAGACTACATGTAATTTTATATGCATAACTACTTCTGCTTCATGGATAGACGATAGACTCTTTGATGGTTATCTACTTCAATTAGTGCCGGTTCTGTGCCTGAATTATTATGTTCATTAGATAAGCATAATCTACTTAGTCGTTAGCTCATTGTTACTTCTGCTTTTTAATGATTCCTTGTAGCCTTCCCCTTGAACTGACTTTGGTTACAATATTTCTTGGAATGAAAAAGGTCATTCTTTGAACAACAGAGATTTATAGTACATTGGTCTTGAAAAAAATTGATGACCCGGGTTCATTTCAGGTGATTTTGCAAGAAATAATGTATCCTTGTAACAAAATTTATCTAACTTGCGGGTTAGCGATCTCCTTAAGTGCTTCATCTTATGGAATGATCGAGATTTGACAATGGATATGTCTGTTTTGACTTTAATTCGTCAAACTTTTGCTGTCCTGTGCCCTCCTTCCATAAATTTTTTGCTTGATTTTTCACGATTATGTGGTTTGCTGTGTCTTGGACCTGCTAAGATAAGTTGGAAATTTATTGATTAATTAATTTATGTAGAGGATATAGCTTTTGATGCCATAGTTGGTACTTTCAGGAAAGTACAAAGACAAAGCATCCTCAGTTGCTGTATGAGTC
>JAOWBN010028099.1:0-10395 GCA_028565015.1 Pinguicula moranensis
CCTTACTTATGCGGTTCAACAACTGAGTCAGTTTGTTCAGAAACCGCGTGATTCACATTGGGATGCTGCACGTCATGAGGTATTTGGCTGGGCATCAAACTCTTGGCCTTTTTTATTCCAGGCATTCTTCTACTAATCTTTCAGCTTATAGTGATGCGAATTGGGGAAGCTGCAGATCTTCACGGCATTCCCTAACTGGGTATTGTATTTTTCTGGGTTCTAATCTTATATCTTGGAAAACAAAAAAGCAACCCACTATTGCTTGTTCTTTCGCAGAAGCGGAATACCGCGCTATGGCTGCGACGGTTAGAGAAGTTCAGTGGATAATCTATATGCTTGCAAATTTTAAAGTTGCCTTGAATCTGCCAGTTCCTTTTTTTTTTGTGATAACCGAGCAGCATTGGACATAAAAGCCAATCCGGTGTTTCATGAAAGGACCAAACACATCGAGATTGACTGTCATGTAGTACGGGATCAGTTTAAAGCAGGGACTATTTTTCCCCAGCACATATCTTCTCTCCAACAACCTGCAGATCTCTTCACCAAAGCTTTACCCACAGCTACTTTTCAGTTCTTACTTCGCAAGATGAGTCTCTGGAGTGCTCATCTTGAGAAGGGAGTGGTGAATTCTCAGACTGCGTTGACAGTTAAGGACACACTTAGTTGAAATGACAGGGAAAACAATCTGAAGGAGACTGGTTTATCATCATCGCATATCATGGTAGCTGCTCCTGCTCAACACGCTATGAGGGAAAAGGCAGCGTATAGACCGTTTGATGTACATTGAATGAACGGCTACTGATTGTTTATTTATTCTTTTACGCGTTTATTTAGGAGAAAATGCGTTTACACGCAGTTGTATATAAAAGTCAAGAGTGACCAATGAGTACTGTGCGGAAGTTTCAAATTCAATGAAAAACTTTCCCAAAAATCCCTCGAGTCGCATTCATCTCTGCTCTCCAATCCGTTAAATCTTTCATACTCCTTGTGAGATTTCTTAGTTTCAACAGTTTTAACATTTTCAAAAACCATGTTAGGGTACGTTTGGTAGTTAGATATGTTTTATCCAGCTACCATGACAACTCGTGGATTACTTCTCTCTAGATCCTATTACTCATCATTTGGTAATGATCACGCGGTTTTCCTAGTTCGGGAATGCCATCGGTTGGTAACGACGGACATTCGAATGGGTGCTCTTCCCCAATGCTTAAGTCGCTGTGATTACCCCAAAATACCCAACAAATTTTGGTATAAATTTCTTAAAATATTTAGCCCTAGATTCGGCCCCTACTTCAAATCGCTACAATTCATCTTCTTCTCTAGATTTCACCCGTTGCCAAGGATGAACAACCCGCTCGCCACCCGCGACCACCGTCGTCATATGGCTGCCGTCGCCTGGTAAAACCCCAACCATATTTTATCTTTGCATGTTTGCCCGTGCATACAAGGAAGGAAAATGGTATGATGCGAGACACCCACTTCCAGCTGTCGTGAATGCTCCACCGAGAGAAGTTGATCAAAAAAAACTGAGACTTAGAAAATGACCCAATCATCATTGATGGAGATGAACCCGAGCAAACTGTTAACCATCTTCTCTTCCCGACAACTAGTTTAATCTCTTGCATCACCTATGAATATTTCAGCTAAAATTGTGTTTTCCTTTGTTTCGAATCTTGTAGTTTGTTTTTATGACTGAAAAACCCGTATATGGGTCTGTACTTTGTTTCGGATCTTGTACTTTTAAAACAACGGTGAATGTTTGTTTCGAATTGTAATCTAAACATTAGAACGGATCTAATATTGAATATAAATAGGTAACAAATCAAATACGATAAATGTTACATGTTACGGAAGCGTGATAGCTGGATCGAGTGTCCGGAACGAGTCTGCCAGAGTCTCGTTAAATTCCACGAATCAAATCTTAGCCTCGTGGGTGGCTAGGCAGACAGAGAAAATCCGTATATCTCTTATCGTTGTTATTATAAATGAATAGGCACGTAGCCTATTTATAGTCGTGGTAAAACGTTATATAAACGTTTTCAAATAGTACTTTACTATTTAAGTACTGTGCACTTTTTGAAAAATTTACATAGAACGTGCAAATGTTTTCTCCACATTCTGAGCATTGAATTTCCAACCAACAAAATTTAATGTTTTCCAACACGAATTGTATTTTGAATGAAATGTTCATTTGTTAAAAGTCTACCTGCGGCACAGGGCAAACATATATATGTTTATCTGTATGAATTGTATTTTGAATGAAATGTTCAGCAGATAAAACCACTTGAATCTTTGTTCAACAATTGAGTAATTTCCAAATCTAACTAAATCTCAGGCCTTCAGTAACAATAAATCTTGAAAACCTTCAAATTAATGATAATTGACAATACAGAGAAAGTACACCATACTCATAAAACTTCTCTACGATCCCTCTCTACAGAGTAAGAAAACTAAAAGTACAACAGATTCTTTATTAGATAGGTAAAAGCAGCAATCTTTATTTGCTACCTCTGCTCCTTGGACTGTAGATATTCAATCTCGAAATGGAAAAGCAATGGCTGGCAAAAGAAAAAACTAAAGGCACACAAGCACTGCACCTGCAAGGCCTTGTGCCATATGGTTGCAATATTGCTTAACCAAGTTAAAAGTCTTCATCCATTGCAACTCGGTCTCATCGAATTGGGCCAAAATCCCGGCCTGCATAGCAGCTGCTACGGCAGTCAGTGTCAAATACGCCATGATCTGAAACCCATGAGCCAAGATACAAGTACATATGCATGCCCATTAATGACAAATCAGAAGTATGTCGAGAAGATACAAATGCAACAAGCAAGGCAATCAGAGAAGAAAGAGAGCATGAATGAGTCTTAATTGGTACATGCATGAATGTGATCATTCTTCTAGAAATCTATATATCTAGAAACAACCTGATGCAACTTCTAACAAAAAAGAACTTCTAACAGCTGCAAAGTAAAAGCAAACGATGCAACTTCTAATAAAAAAAATAGCTTCTTAAAAGAAATGCTCAGTGTTTGCATCAGAAATACGCCAACAACTCTAAAATGCCAATATGTCATCAAAGTTGGTCCCAAGATAAATAACAACATATAATCTAACAACATATAAACTGAACGGGGCACAACCACATTCTACACTTCAATTGCTTAGCTCAATTTCCCTTCGCAAAAAAGCTTGATGACTTCAGCCCTTCCATCTGCATCCAAATTGGTCCAATAATAATGTTAATTATGGCGCAACAAGTGATCTAAAAGTCTCATTCTGGTTTCCAAGTTGAAATCTTTGTAGTCATGTCGGTGCATCATCAACTTCGTGGTCTTCTGCATCTTGGACTCTTTCGGAGCAATGTCCTTATGTTTCCCAAACATTTTTACTGCTTTTCCGAATACTATGTCCAGATTGGAGAGTGTTTCTCCTGCTTTAGTGATGATGCTAGACTGGCCATGGGCTATTGTTTTCTTGCGCTTCTCCCGACTGGCACTACCTTCACTGACTGTTTTATCATCAAAATCTACCTCCTTGAGGTCAACTGAGTCGTCTATGTCTTCTTCAAAGTCATCAATCTCTTCTTCAAAGGATGTTGGTAAGTGGTGAAGTACTTCCCCTTTCTCCCATGACATGATCTCTAGCCCCAGAACTTGTGACACAGTACTGTCCAAACAACTCACACCACATATCATAGTACGAGAATGTTTTTTCTCTAAGAGCCATTGTTGTTCACCTATGCATTAGTATATACCAAGAAACAGTTATAGTAAATATTTCAGATAGAATAAACCTAAATAAGATGATTATCACCCTAAATACCCGTGCATACTCTTTCCACATCTCCTTCGAGTCCACCACTATAGCATGGGTTTCTGAATCAATGGCAACCCCACTCAATTTAGTAAATTTGTTTAATAAATGATACTGCTTACCCTAATTGTGCATTTTGTTATTCACGTTCTTGACAACAGCAGTGCTCCCTACCACCACAAATCTGACCTTAGCTGCAGCTTTAAGGTGTGTTCCCCTCTTCCAGCCTTGCCTAGCCTTCCAACCTTCTAGTGCAAGATCCTTAAGAGCATTGAGCAAGGTAGTCTCCTCTTCTAGATTCAAGTGTAGTTTCTTGTTGTTGACAGGCTCAGACGAGGCTTCCACCTTGATCTTTTTGGCTGTTGCTTTCGTGTTACTCCCTGGTCGTTTATAAGGTGCATTCATACTGGACCTGATAGTAGTGGATGGTGGTGTTGGGGCTTCAAACCTAGCGGATGTAACCTCATCTCTGCCGTTAACACGACTTGCTGCATCCATGTTGATGCACCTACACAGACAAACTAAATAAACAAATGAAAACAACAAATGTTCTATAGTCAAGTAAAATAAAATGATGTTCAGACAAACAACAAAGGTTCTATAGTCAAATGAAATAAATTGAAGTTCAGACAAACATAAACAAACTGTTGTCGAATAACAAATCAAGTACAATCACAACATTAAACAATTTGAAACAATAACTACAATTGAAATATACTTCATCGGTTCTACTACGAGGTATATGTATCCCACAGGCCTGTAGCTATGTTGTTCTGAAACTGGTTCCACCATGGAGACGAATTTCGTGTTAGAATGTGGTCCTCAACAACAATATGTGTATCCCGCGCACGCTCCTCAAGTCTAGTTGCGTGTGCACATGCGGGCTCCAACAATGGGCTAGAAGGGGTGACGTTGATTACAAAGTTGTGAAGCAGCGCATAGGCCAAAATAATGTCAGACTTTAAAAGTTATACACCGAAATAAGTTAATACACGTACCGGAAAACATTTCCATCTCTTATCAACACATATATCGTCTACTGGAACGAGTTGTACAAGTAATCTACCATGCAATTTGAGCACTACACGTATCACTTGGTGGAATTCTTGATTGATGGCCTGTTCACTACGTTGGAAATCAATGGCCTGTTCACTACGTTGGAAATCAATCTGTAAGACCCTATTCTCCTAGTAGTGAGAGAGGGTACACAGGAAGATTACCAAATTCTCACCCACTGACACGTATTGATCGTCTTTCAGACCACAGTCATCCCTCAAGGTTCTACATAGTTCTGAGAAAGCTAGGTGGGACATCCGCAGGTTTTTGAAACATTCCCTGTTGGCCTCTTGGGGGAAAGATAATCTTTCGAAAATCTTGTCAAGAATAAGGTTTTTCGGAGGTCCATCCCAATTACAATAACGCTTATGCTTACTCCGTTGTGTGGCATTGTCCGAGTTCTCCTATAATGCACGGATAGTAGGCTACGCAAGAAGAAACAGTCCTGCACAAATCAAGAATGTTGCAACAAGCAACAAATTCATCGCCTAAAGGTTATAATACTTAAGCTAGGGTTGAATTAACAATTATACCCTATCCTTTACAAATATGTAACCTATGTTGGTCCAAGAATAACTATGTCAGTTTAACAAAAGAACCTTATAAAAATAAACATAACTAGTCTTACCAAGAAAACCGACAGAAATAAGCAAGTCCTAAGCACACAAAAAAGACAAAAGAAATAAGCAAGTCCTAAGCAGGCATCAAGAAGGAAGGACTCGCAAGAAAATCTAGAAGGAAGGAAACATGTTGTATCAATATTACCGAACCTTGATCTACTTCTATGTTGCTGCTAGAAAATTCAATTCTAAGTATTAAACACGATCACCACCTGCTTATCTCTTACCAAATCACCAACCTGAAGCTAAAAGCTAATCGCAGAAAACCATGAAGTTAAAAGTAAACCATGAAGCTAAAAGCAAACCACGAAGCTAAACCCAAACCATCAAAGCTAAAAGTTAATCGCAAACGTTTGTTTGCAAGAAGAAAGAATTTCTTCCACAATCAAATTTGCCCCAAAACAAAAATAAAAGCTTGCAATTAGAAAAGCCCTAAACAAATCGCAGAAAAACCATAATGGTAATCCATAACAACCAAAAACATCGCAGAAAAACTCGAGCAAACAAATCAAGTAGATAAAACGTGGAGTACTTGTTGTATTGGCGGCGGACGTTTGATATTGGCGCGTTGGCGAGATCTTTGTGCAAAGAGTATACCAAAACCCTAATACCTTAAGAAATCAGAAAGTCCCCCGAGAACATTAAACCCTAATCGCCTAATCAAATAATGTTATGATGGAAACAGTTAGATACGAAGAGCATACATATAACGAGCAAAGGTTGAAGACTTGTTGGGTTGACATCGGACGGCGAAATCATGCACGGTGGCAAGATCTTTGTGCGGGTTCATGTCGAAGAACACAGAGAAGAGTTGTTCGCGCCGCGTTTTCGGCAGTGGACTAGGTCTTCAAAGATATTTATACCAGGTATAGCAGATAAATTATTAGAATAATAGGGGTATTTTAGTAATATGAAAATACAGACAAATGGAGGACACAAAAATTTGCCCAATTTTGGGTAGATAAAATCACTGAAGGAAACAAACACTTATCTTGGGCAGTGGCATAATCCATCGGGCCGAGCAAGAAATCGGCACCAAACACTAGACACAATCGGATAACCCTCCATTGTCCCTATTAATCCGCCCAAATACCCGGTACCGAATGCACTCTTAATTCTTGCAAAACTTCCTCTTCCCACTTATTACAACCCTCTTCTCCCTTTCCACCTTCAAATCACCTTCCCCTTCCCACCTCCGTCTCTCTTTTAATATTTCCCCTTCACGTTTCATATCGGATAATAAAAAAATATGTCTGTTATTTGACTAACAAAAAATCAACGGATAATCGAATTGAACAACCAAAAAAATTCGGTTATTCGGTTCGATTATGGTTATGAAATATCCTAACCAAAATTTTTCGGTTTTAACCGATTGAGATATGTTTTTCTTTCTTTTTATTTTTAGGGCATAAAAAAAAAGATTTCGGGTTTAAAAAGAATGTTCGATTATTCGGTTCAGTTCGGTTACGATTATGACCATTACCGAACCAAATAATCGAATACTCACCTTAACTACATCAATCTACTTGCTAGTATGCAAATCCCAACCACATAATACAAGTCATTTTGTGGCGATGGTTCAAAGCCATGACCAAGGAGAAATCTGATTCAGAAGGATCTAAGACCGCTTATGATGTTGTGCTGTCAGATACTGCATTGATGGCACTGAAATACCACGAGGTGGTAGATCGGCGCAAAATTAGGAAGTAATGATGACTTCTTCCTTATTGGTGCATGCTTCAATATTTTGACCATAACTTAGGCTACAATATCGTAATCGCGCATAAGACCCCAATTTGAAAATGTCTTTCCGTCGCGCATGCAGCCCATGTGCATTGATTTTCGAGCCCAGTACAATTTCTCAAGCCCAAATAACACCCTCCAAACCCAATGTCAGGCCCAACCCAAGACCAAACCCTTTCCTCGGCCCACGTTGCTAGTGACTAGAAAAAGGCCCGTCCAAATCAGCTCGGCCCATTGGAAGAATTAAAGAATCGGCCCATCCGAAGCTCTCCAGCCCAAGACCCAAAAATAAGGCCCACTAGAAGGAAAATAAGCCCAAACACATCAATTGAATCTAGCCCAAAGTGGAGAGATGGCCTATAAAGAATTCAAAGGCCCAAAAAAGAAAGAGACCAATTAGATAAAAGAGAGTGCCCCCAAGCAATCAAGTAACACTTAGAAGGACAAGTGTCATCTTGCAAACATAGAAAGGACAAGTGTCATTTTGCAAACAATAAGAGGAAAAGAGTCATGTTGCATGCTAATACCAAAAATCTATAAATAGGAGAAAGAATTGTAAATGAGAAGAGGTAAAATTGGAGGAAATAATAGATAGGTTATAGAGAAAATATTTATGGTAGAGCCTTGTTCGTAACTTTGGTCTAAGGGATCCTACGTCGGGAGAATAAGTGAAATTCAGTTAAGAAATAATTTAGACCCCAAAATACGTCCCCTGACCCCGGAGATTACTTATTTTCTTGAGTTGTCAGAAATTGATCCTTATAATATTCGTGTTCGAAGCTTCTTTAACATCTTGTCATTTACTTTTTTTGAATAATTATTATTGTCTTGAAAATATATTAAATTAGCAACAGGTACAAATTCAACCATACCAGAAAGAAAATTGAAAAATAATATTAAAAATAATAATTTTACAAGAAATGAATTTTTCCATATTGAAATTAAGAGTTTTTGGCCCGTAATAATATATTTTCGTTAATTTATATTATTTTATTATTATTTTACTATTTAATTAGGTCTACCATACAAAAATTCATACACAATACAAGATCCCCTCTTTAAGTTGTGCAGATTTCACTTGTCTGATACTAGCCAAGTACAGAAGTATGGTAGGCCGACTGCTCTATTTGGGTTTCACTTTTCTGATATAAGCTACACTGTTCAACAGCTTAGCAAATTCATGCAACAACCACATACCGGTCATTTGAATGCTACATTGCAAGTGATACGTTACCTGAAAAGATGCCCCACACTTGGCTTGCTTTTTCCCCATGAAAACATCCTCATCCTTATTGCTTTTTTTGATGCGGATTGGGCACCTGTCCTGATTCCCGAAGGTTTTTGACTGGATTTTACATTCAACTTGGGGCTGCTCCAGTCTCATAGAAAATCAAGAAACAAACTACTGTTTCTCGATCGTCAGCAAAAGCCGAATACCACAGCTTGGCATCCACAATTTGTGTACTTCGTTGGATATCCTATGTGCTCTTTGCCTTGGATATTCTGATTGATTAACCCATTGTTCTACATTGTGATAACCATGTTTCTCTTCATCTGATTGCCAACCCTGTGTTTCACGAACGAACGAAACACATTGAGATCAATTGCCATATAGTTCTTGATTAGTACAAATAAGGCTTCATCAATCCAGTTTATTTGCCTTCAGCTCATCAATTTGGAGACACGTTCACGAAGTCTTTTTCCTTGCCTTTGTTTTCACGTTTCCTTGCTAAGTTGGGCTTGGGACTTGCTTCACTCGCTCCATCTTGCGGGGATTTTGAGACAAGCAGCTCGGACCATGCCGGTGCCGGAGCAACTTCCCAGAGGTCAGACAAAGTGCTAACTTGATCAGCAAAATCATCAGTAGAGCAAGGCGTGACTCAACAGCTGAGGGGCATTTTTGTCCTGTTACTTTTGTAAATAGAAAGTGGGTGCTTGTGTAGTAGAATAGCGCTTTTACGAGTTGGACATTATTTTGCTTCTTGGGCATTGTATATAGGTAGGCTGACTTGTTTAGTAGAATAACGCTGTTACGTGTTTGTTTCCAGGTTGAGTTAGCTTCCGCTATATTTAGCTCACTTTGAGATCTTTCAAGAATCTACTTTTAAAATGCCTAACCATTTTTTTTTATAAGTAAAAATCAAATTTCATAAAAACACAATTTACAAAATATATGGGCATTCCCGGTGAATATTATGTTACTGCATAGTTATAAACAAGTAAACGGAAGTAAAACTAAGGATGCCTAATTTTATATTAGACTTATTTTATGTATGTTTCTTATTCTTTTTTTTTGGATATTGTTTTGAATAATAAAACCCAAAATTAAAATTGAACTAAATCGGATATGCGAGTTCGGTTTTAATTGATTCAGTTTTTCTGTTTTTATTTATATGTAAGTTATACCCTATAAAAAAAAAAGTTATACCCTATAACCTGAAAAATTAATAACGTCGGTCAAATACTACAATTTTATTTTGAGTATCTCCTCATCATATTAATGCCGATGTAAAAAGTCTTGCCACCAAAAGCCACATAAATAAATGCAATTAGCAGTCCATATTTTCTCCTGCTCTAATGAAGTTAATCCGCAAGTGGCAACAACATTCCTCATTAGGGAAGTCAAGAAGGGGTGGGGTTGCATAACTTCATTATTCAATTAGTACCTCTTTGTTTTTTAATCCGGAATTAGTATCTCTTCAATAGAGATTAGAGCCACAGTCAGTTATTAAAATTTTGACTTTGAATCTTTAATAAAGTCAAAATAGTGGCCTTTGGGGACCAGACACTTCACTTTTACTTTGTTTTTTGTATTTTCAACTCCTGATAATACTCAAGTTCAGGTGTTGGTCTCTTATCTGTACAAGTTGCGTAGCCTTTGTTCTCCGTTGCTATAAAAGCTTCCTATTATTCCAAAACCATTCACTGCAAAATCAAATCTTTTTGCTCTCTAAACCAAAACAAAGGCAACTGCATCATCTTTGTTCTACCATCTAACTATGGGGCTAAACAGGGCATTGCAGTCGATTCGCTCCATGAAAACTGGAGCACGAAGCATCAGCTCCGTCAAATTGAATTCCGGACAAGAATCGGCGAAACTCCGTAAAGGTCATCTTGCCGTGTACGTGGGCGTTTCAGAGGAGGATACGTGTCGAGTTCT
>JAOWBN010028129.1:0-10393 GCA_028565015.1 Pinguicula moranensis
TTTTGGGAAGACGTCTAGAAGTATCATAGTACTGCTTCCTGTTATGTGGAAACTTTCACTTTGTGCATGTCATACACTGCAAACGTTATTTGAACTTGCAACTTGGTTTTGCTGAATTGGCGCCCTTCATGCGCTTGCAGAATCTCCCATTCCAGCCAGCAACTTGTTAAGTCATCTCCAGATAGGGGCAATGCGTCTGGTGAATTTTATCGCTAGCGCCCATTTGTTCAAACCATTTAATACAGAAATTACAAATTTGTAAATAAGTTGAGATCATGTATGTTAATAGTTGACAGATTCTGTATGAGAAAGCCTACAGCTATACTGGTATTTAGACCATATAATATATATGGTGCGTGAGGTTTTGTTTCACAAGCTTTCGACTATTGTGGCTTGGATGGCCTTTCGTTAATAGAGATGTGAGCATGCTTCGCTACATGCACAGCGAGAGATAGTTTCAACACTTGGGAGTATGATACATTACAGAATTACAGTATATACACAGAGAAATTCATGTACAAAATTACAGACGTACGTACTCATACATTTCTTGCGTCTAGTTCAGTTGGAGCAAACTATAGATTTGGTATTGCATCGAATGGCTTATTCCATTCACACATCAACAAAGAGATGTACTTATTTGCTGCTAGTTGATCGATCGATCAACTACAACAAGCATATGTGGCGATTAACAGATTGTCTTATCCAGATGAACAATGGCGATATTTACAGTCTGGAAGTCAACACAATTTGCTTATGAAGCATGAGTCAGAGGGCTAAACTAGCCAATTAAGCCTCCAAGTAGCTTTTTCTTTCCAGGTAGTAAACAACTTTTTCAGCTAAAATGGTTGAAGAATCGCAACCCTCTTCTCTTTGATATAATACAATCTGGAAGGGTGAAAGACATGGAAACCAAGGCGCTAGGATGCATTAAGAAGTCGGAGCATGTGAAGATATTTCATGTCGACTAATACAAGATGTACCTCACGGTTCAATGGTGGCTCATATGGATTATCAACACCAGTGAAACCTGAAAAAGAAAAAGCAGATCTGGTAATTTACAAATAGAAATATCAACAACGGAAAGGAGATGAGGAGCTTGATCTAAGTATCATGCTCCAAAAAATGTATCAACCACACGTGAACAATTCTGATGGTATACAAAAAGAGATTTATGTAAAATCACTTTAAGGTAATTCTAATGCACTTCTTACTGTGCTTAACGGATACCAAGCTTCCAAGGTCATTGAAACTCCGGATATCAAGCTCAATAATACTAAAACCGTTAATGGGCCAGACTACAACGGAGGGCACATTAGGAAATGAAAAGTATGGCTCGTACATGGCGGCTCTACTTCAATGAAAGGTACCAGAATTCCGGATAAGACCTCGTTCCGTGGTGAATATCGATGGTCTTCGAGGGGTCGCCTTTTTCGACGAGGAATTGAAATTAATGGCAGAAGATTTCAAATTCTGTTTAGTGATGAAATTCCTAAAGAAACGGCCTGCGATTGAATATGTCCGACGGGCGGTGGTGAGGGCATGGCGGTTACAGCTTCCAGTGCAAGTGGACGCTATGGTGCTGGACCACCAACATGTCTTCTTGCAGTTCACCTCGGTATGGGATCTGGCCCACTGCTAGATGAAGGAGGGTCGTATCCAAGAGGGACATCCGTTCAGGCTCTTTAGGTGGACGCCAGATTTTAGAGTGGAGAAGGAGTCCCCTTTAGCCCTGGTTTGAATCAATTTGTCGGATTTACCAGTGTATCTGTACAGAAAAGATGCCCTTCAAGGAATTGGAGCTATTTTTTGGGAGGTATCTTGGTGCTGATAACAAGACTCTACTTAGAACAAGGAGGGAATATGCCAGGATTTGTGTTGAGGTAGACCTTGCAAAGAAACCCCCAACGGCGATTGTTATCAAGCAAGGTTCCCATGGTAATAAAAAACAGAAGCTTCTATATGAAAAATGGGGCAAGTATTGCCTGAAATGCTCGACGCATGGACATAGGTTGAATAATTGCCTAGGAGATGGGATAAAAATTAGAGAAGGTGAACAACAAGGGGGCAAAATTTGGAGAAAGAATTAGGGATTTGGAAAGGAGAGAAAATGTTGGGTGTAGAAGAAGTCGATTTGGATGAGGCTGAGAAGGATCAAAATCAAAAGAAAATGAATGTTGTTATTACGGTGAACCAAATTAATGACAGACTGAAGGAGGATTTGAGGACACCCGATAAGTGACATCAATCGGGGATAGAGAATGGGAAATGGAGTCAAGCGATGTGGGATAGAAACATAAAACGGAGGGGGAGATTCGGGAGAATGGAAATAAGGAAGAAGGTTAGAAGGGGCTATTCTGGAGCCACACCCTCAAAATCCCACCGACCCTGGGTAATTCATGGTTACAAATGTAGTAAAGGAACCTAGGGTGGTCAGAGCACATATTGAACCAGAAAAATTGAAACCAAATTTCAAGGATTCTTTAAGGGAGCAGTTGGGGAATGATGCAAACAATCGATCTGTTCAAAGGATTTTTCAAAAACTTTGAAGAGCCAAGTGAGAATGGGAAGAATGGGGATTCAAAGGGACAAGTGGAAAATGATAATGGAAACAGAAAACAGAGTCTCATCATCCACGGAGAGGAGTTCAAATTGCAAAATCAGAACCCTATTTTCCATGGAGATGAGACCCAAGTGCAAGAATTTAAGCAGGATGCAAAGAGATTGGGGGAAAATCAAACACATATCTCTATGGATAGAATCGATGCGAGAAAGGGGGTTGAGAACTTCCAACTACAATTCCATCATCTGAACACGGCGGGAATCCCAACGAGTTTATCGTAGGGACGGTTGCAAACAAAAGGAAAAGGAGTGAAATTCTCCCCAACCCTGAAATCTACTTGACAAAAGGATCGGATGGGAAAGATAAGAGGCTGATCTTGACAGAAAGAGTCTATATTTTGTAGAACGAAAGTGGATATGGTTGGGAGTTCACGGGAAGAAAAGGCCAGGGATGGAGACTCAAGCTCATCGATGGTGAGGAAATTGGAATCCGTTGTCGATGCGAATGAGATAATGGAGTTGGTCCTGGAAGAAGACTTTGAGATACAAAGCATAGGCAGGACGGCGGCCCAGGAGGGCTAAGTGATAATGAGAGGCTAATTGATTGGCTATGAAGACCGAACGAAAGAACGGCCCATCAAATTCTTGGGCCAACATTCACATCGAGTTGGCAAAAGAGTTGCAGCACAGGTTTGGAACACTGATTTTTTTTTTGAGCATGAATGAAGAAGATGTGGAGGCCTTCAATGGATCCAACAAGATACCAAAGCAGAATTGGATGAGTAGCGATATCAGTCGGATAGCTTAAAACTGTACGATTCGGATACGCCATTACAACTAAAGAGGACAGATGGAAAAGGCAAGAGATTTAAGAGGAATAGGTCACGACCCACTTGGTATGAAGATTTTCATGTGTGGTAAATTGGTCAAAGATAGAAGGTAGATTTCTGGAGAAATCAAGAAGAGAAAATTCACAAGGAGATATACTAGTCCATGCTGTAATGGTTTCCCGAGCATAGACGAGACTTGATATTAATAAGTAGTTTTTATTTAAAAATAATAATAATAATAATAATAATAACAACAACAATAACAACAACTTCTTACTGTGTTTAAACTTTGCATGCTAGTGGAATAAGAAACTCGTAGTTCCTTCTATTACTAGCTTACATAATTCAGTATACAGAGGAGAACGCAAATTATAGTGGACATGGAAAAGTAACAAAAATTGGATCACCTTTGATTCTTCCAGATCGTGCAAGCTTGAATAACCCCTTAGGATCCCTTGTTTCACAAACTCGCAGGGGTACATCCAAATATACCTGCAAAGCTTAACAACTTTAGACAAAAATTTATAGCTTTGATTTAGATCTTTACTTATCCGCATTCCCAAACCAGAATTAGCCAGCATATGCAAAAGCATCAAGTCAAAATTATAACCTCTATGAAATCTCCTTCAGGTAACAAATATCGGCAAGCTTCTTGGCTCCACATTTTCTTGTTGAAACCCAATGTCTGGGTTGTTAATACATCATCACAATAATTAACTTTATTTGGATTTGCATTGTCTGTAGTTTCTCGGAAGAACTAGGTGACGAGATGGTGAATTTGTTCCTGTAAAGTTGAGGAATCAAAGGATGGCGACTTTTGGGAGTCAAACCTTTAATTCTTATAGTCTTCGATTTTATACTGTTTGGAGCTATTATCCAACAGATTGACGCCTTCGACGGTGGCCATGTTTGGTAGAACATGAAAGTAATTGGATAATTGTGGTGGTGACTGGTGTGGCGAAATGTTCGTTCTTGGCACATATTAAGGCAATGGACACTTTTGAAATGACAATGCAAGTCAATGGCCTCGCTAATTGATCTCGATGCAATTCTATTGGCTATGCTATTGTCGATGACTACGATAGTTTATTTTATACTCGGTTGCATTTCATAAACTGTTTTATTCCTTATCTTTGATTCATGGATTTGACATGTGAGAATTGGTTGCTTCAATAATCTAATGTTGCCTGAATGATTTTGTTTTGTAGGAAAAAACTCTATTGAGATATCTGCAGTCGAAAATTCTACTAATATTTCATGACAAAAATTTTCTATAGAAAAGAGTGACAAGAAGAAGTTGCTTAACTATAAAGGAATGTGCTATTTGGATATTTGGATTGAGTGAATAAGGTATGTGTAGGATTAGGCTCTTCCCAGGGATTAATCATGTCTGCCTACTCTCCTACTCATGAACATGATCGACTTTAGTCATGAGTTGTGAAAGATGAAAACTCTTTGGTAACATATCCCATGTTTATCATGGAATAAATTGGTTCAGCTATTTGTGAATATTCAACTGAATGGCTATGATTTATTTTAAATGTTGTATTAATATAGGGGACAATACTATGTGGACATAATAGAAACCCTTCTAAACCTGGCCAAAGAGTATATAGTAATATATGGAGATGGCATGATGGACTGAATATCAAATTTTGAAAGCTTTACCTCAAGTGATGATGAGAAACAGGTCCGGATAGTAGTTTTTGATGGTTGAGACATGCATTTATTAAGGAGAAATATTAATGATGTTGAATTAAACTGCTAATCTCTTATATCTTATCTCTCTTTTCTTCCATAAGTTGAACTTTATTCGGTACTGGTTGCAAATGGATTTGTGGCATTGTTTTAAATCTACATTTGGTGCTAGTTATTTTTTGACGATTGTTGATGATTGTTATCACGCTGTGTAGATCTACTTAATGGCATCCAAATCCAAAGTAAGCCATTTACTTCCTCAATTTTGCACATCGATCGTGCGCCAATTCGGGAAATACCAGTGAGTTTGTCAGGCTCAAAACCTATTTCGCTGCTCATGGGATTGTTCATAGAACATCCATGGTCGATACACCACAACAAAATGGGCGCGTTGAACGAAAACACGGACATATTCTTAATGTTGCTTGCTCACTTATGTTTCAATCTCATGCTCCTATTCACTTTTGTGGAGAATGTGTTTTGATGACCAGTTTCTCATTAACCGTACTCCCAACTCGGTACTTAACAACAAATGTCCCTATGAAATTTTTTACGGATGCTCACCTGATTATGGTTTGCTTTGGGTGATTGGGTGTTTATGTTATGTTCAGCAAAAAACCCGAGACAAGTTTCATCCTTGAAGTCGAAAATGTGTGTTTCTTTGCTATCCGTATGGAAAGAAAGGTTGGTGTGCTCTCGATTTGGAGACTAATACAGTCATCGTCTCACGAGATGTGAGATTTGTTGAAACAATTTTTCCTTTTGCTGAGATGGACGGCTCCAGTTCTGGAGATGTCGTGCATGCAGATCCAATTCCTACGTATCCTTCCGCTACACTGTATCCAGTGCCATGCACACGTCCAGAGTCTACCATCACGGTGGTTGAACAGCCTCACATGGACAACTTGTTGCATCACATGGAGACCTAGGGAAGTACTATATTGTCATCCACATTACAGTCACCGTCTACTGAGCTCGACATTTGTGATAGGTTTGCGGACTTCGACTAATGACCAGAATGTTATCCGTCTTGAAGGGGGGCTTTGGGTAAAGCATCCGTTAGTGCTTCTTCTTGATTTTCATAGTAGAATCTGATAATTCATCCCACAAACCCCCTTACGCTCGTGCCTCTGCTTCAATGACTTCCTCAGGTACGCGTTACCCTTTAGCCAATTATGTCTCATGCTCGCATTTTTTTGCATCCCACTCACATTTCTTGGCAGTTGTTACATTTGGTTATGAACCTCGCACCTTCAATGATGCTATCAAATTTGCTGAATGGCGGTCTGCTATGGCCGCCGAGATTGATGCTTTTGAAGCAAATAAAACATGGATTATTACAGCACTACCACCTGAGAAGCATGCTATTGGATACAAATGAGTATATCGTATCGAGTATCATTTTGACGGGTCTATTGAACGTTATAAAGCTCGTTTGGTGATTTTAGGCAATCGCCAAACTGAGGGGGGTGGACTTCACTAAAACTTTCGCTCCAGTTGCGAAGCTTGTCACTATTCGCACTCTTCTTATAGTAGCTGCTTCACGGGGGTGATTATATGGACATCCATAATGCCTTTCTTCAGGGAGATCTTGAAGAAGAGATATACATGAAGCTACTCCTGGGTTTCATGCAAAATTTGATCAAGTTTGCCGACTCCAAAAGTTACTTTATGGGCTCAAGCAAACCCCCACTATTGGTTTGACACCTTTGGAGCTATTTTGGTTCGGAACGGGTTCGTTCAGTGAGTCTCTGACAACTCTTTGTTCAGTCTTGTTCATGGTGACACATGTGTTCATGTTCTTGTATGTGTGAATGACTTGATTCTAGCAAGCAACTCTGCTACTGCACTAGAGCGACTGAAAACCTACTTAGGTAAGCAATTTAAGATGAAACATCTCGGCCTATTGAAGTATTTCTTGGGTATTGAGGTTTCTCAAAGTTCTCAAAGTATATTTCTCAATCAACGCAAATATGCACTGGACATTATAAGTGAATGCGGTCTCGCAGGATCCAAACCAGTCAACTTTCCAATGAAAAGTAATCATCAACTCGGTTTGGATACACGACCGACTCTCTCACAACCGAAAAAGGTATCGTCGCTTAGTCAGGCGTCTCATTTATTTGACTATTACAAAACTAGATCTTAGTTATGCAATTCATGTACTTGCTCAGTTTATGCAGAAGCCTATGCGGGGGCAATGGGAAGCAACACTGCATGTTGTACGTTACCTGAAAGGCCATCCAGGACAAGGAATCCTCTTGCGGGTTTTGAAGTCACTATCCCTCACTGCTTATTGTGGTTCTGATTGGGCAGGATGCCCTCTTACACGTCAGTCTGTCACAGTTTACATTGTTTTTGGGAGAATCGCCTATTTCATGGAAAACAAAGAAGCAAGTCACAGTGTCACGTTCCTCAACTGAAGTTAAATACATATCCCTTGCAGCTACCACATGTGAGTTAAAATGGTTGCGGGAATTAGGACTTTCCTCAACTCAGCCTATGAGGATTTATTGTGACAGTCAGGCAACAATGCACATCGCTGTCAATCTGATGTTTCATGAACGAACGAAAGATATTGAAATTGATTGTCATTTTGTCCAGGATGCAGTCAAGCAAGGTTTGATTTCTACCACATATGTCAATACTTAGCAAGAGGCAGATATCTTTACAAAGGCTCTTGAAACTGATAAGTTTTGTCAATTTCTTATCAAATTGGGCATTCTTTATCTTCATGCTCCAACTTGAGGAAGACTGTTACGAACCTTACTATGTTGTAATTTAGTTAATCAGTAAAGGTTAGTTTAGTCATTTGAATAGTTAGTGTTAAGATTTAATTTTCGTCATTGTTCACGCTAAGTTGAAACCCTCACAGTTTTGTTGCCTTTGTTTGCCCAACTGTTAGGACAGATTAGTGTGAAATTAGGGTTGTAACTTTGTTTATAAAACCAACGGCCGATTGCCGTAATACAGCCGGAACTTGTACTGTACTATGGACAGGGGGACAGACGAATTGAAATTTCAAGGTAACTGCAAAATTACGTTAGGAATGGGGACAGACATTTTTACCGTCACACAACTCATTTTATTACAAGTTTGCTCATAAATTCAAAATTGAGAGCCACTGCGCCTCATCTGAAAAGGTGGGTCTTTCTTGATTATATCAATCTGATCCTCTAATTTTTCCTCCGCCGGCGGCCCTTTCCTTTCGTCCTTCTTCTGCAGCCCAAACGCGCTCCTCAATCCACGGATTATCCTCCGACCAAATTTCATTTCCCCGGCGCCACGCCGCTCCGAAGACCATTCCGGCTTCACATCCCGGACATTCATCGAAGAAATGGACCCGATCTGGCCCCTTTCTATCTTGTTATTACTCTCCGAACTCAGCCGGAAGCTCGCGGACCGGCCCAAATTGATCATGCTCCTGATACTCTCCGATTGGTTCATGAGTTTTCTCATGCCGCTGAGCTCTCTCTCCAATGTCTGTATGCGTGAATTTGTGGCGGTCATGACGGCTTTCATCTGAGCCACCTGGCGGAGCGCCGCGTCCCGCTGCAAGATGGCTCCGAGGGTGACCGGATCTTCTTTCTTCTCTTGTTTGTTGATCTGATGGTGTTCGGAGATGATGGAATGGCGAGTGTGGAGCTGCTCCATGAACATCGCCTGGATGACGAATCGGAGTGGCATTCTCGTGTTTTGCACGGCGTGCATGAGGAGACGGGGAGATAAGATGCTGCAGTCGATGTAATTGCATATCTGTATTTTCTCATCCTCCGACACACTTGGACTGTTCTCCTGTTTTTGAACCAAATCGGACCAACAGGAGTTGAGTTGGTGAACTAGGTGAATTGTGGTGGAATTAGTTGGGATGATATATTCATTCACATCTAAATTCTAATTCACGATACCTCGAGATGAATGTCGATGATTCTGTAGAGGAAATCATGGCTATCGGTCAATCGCTGACTCAGGGACTGCAAAACCAACTGTAAATCCTCGAGGCCTACACCCCTGAACCCGTCGAGGAAGCTTATATCTCCGCCGTCCCCTGCCGCCAAACTTAACGCCTCGACGCACCTGCTAGCCAGCGACGCCGCCATCTCTGCCTCGGGAAGGAGTGGAAAACACGACCGCAGCACGATAGACGCCCACTCCTTATTCACGGAGACCGCGCGCCGGAAATACGCTTCCGTTTTCTGCTTCAAGTTCTCGTCTCCCGGCGCGGCGATCTCCGTCATGCCTAACAACTCGGCCGCCGTCCTTAGCGCCGCGACGTTGAACGGTGTTATGTTGATGTAGCCACCGTAGCAGAAGTCTGCGACCAATGAGAATGTTTGAGCCGTTAAATTCAACGGCGGTGAGAGGGCTATTTCCGGGAATTCGATTAGCTGGAGTCTCAAATAACTACTCCTCGCTGTCAATGGTTCCTGTGAAACCGAGTAAATGCACAATCACTACTATCTGTGAAAGTTTTTCGAGTATATTTATTTTTGTTACCGAACGGTATCAAAGACAAGTAAATAATAGACGAAGGCTGCAGCCTGCAGTTACTTCAGTTCACAATTACATTGTGATGGTTGAAAGAGTATCAGCATAGGTGTGGGTGGGTGGGTAACAAAAATGAGCGGCGGAGCGGAACTCTTGGCTCCGCCTAAGAGTCATGCATTATCACGAATTGAACATGTAGATTTCAATTCATGCATCTTCTTTTTAATCGTTCAAATCAAATACAGAAACATACAGTAAGCCATTTTTCAAGCACGTTAGAACTACAGAAGAAAGAAAAAAACGCTATACCTTGTGTAGCCTGAAACATGAATCCTGTACATGTATCAGCACGTCTGGCTCACGCCCCATGGCCAAAGACCTGAAGCAAATATCAGTCACTGGACTTTGAGAAAGAAAAAGACAAAAAACAGAGATATATTTCTAACAAAATGTACCATGAATTCTTTGATTGAAGCTTCAAGGTAGGCGAAGGCGTGAATTGGGGAGACTGTAAGGTTGACGAAGAAGATAAATCTTCATCTTCTTCTTCATAGATCGTACCGACCACCCCCAATTCGTTCCACCCACTCAACGCTAATTCCATTTTCGTCTTCCGATCTGTGTCTCTGTTTCAGTCTCCTCTGTCTCCTCCCCTCGAGAGTTTGTAGTAGACGATGATCAGTGTTGTGTTAAATGAATGGGAGGGGGAGGGGGAGGAAATCTGGGTTTTCGATCTGTGTGAGAATGGGTGTTGGTGGTGCCATAAGTGTGTGCTGGTTAGGCATCATAAATGCATTTGAGGAGAAATTCATTCA
>JAOWBN010028140.1:0-10393 GCA_028565015.1 Pinguicula moranensis
GGTAAGGCCGCGTACATCTGACCCCCCAGACACCAACTTAGTTGGTAATATACTGGGTACGTTGAGTTGAGTTGAGTATTAACTATATACTCTATAAGGTCCGGCACAACGAATTCTAACACGAGTCACACGGAATTGATTGTTCCGATCAGTTGATGCTATAATTGGAAGAATTGGAGAATCTGAGTGTTGGAGGTATTTGCCAAAAATGGCCATCACTCACGCAGAACGAGAGGAACTGCTGGCATTGAAATGCAGACAGAAAATGAATGATTCTTCGGAGGAGCAGCTCCAGGTTCATGGCTTGAATAGTCCAGGTATGCAATTGATATCCATTCTTGAATGATTCAAATTTTTTTATATGAAAGTGTACGATTGTTTCGGCACTTGAGGTAACGTTGAAAACTAGATTCATTGATGGTTCTCTGGAAAAACCGAGTGATGATTCAACTTTATATCTGAAGTGGAAGAGAACGAATAGTTTTGTGTGTTCATGGAACCCGATTTAAAGCAAAATTACCTGTTTGTTAATGATGCTAGAAAAATATGGCTTAATTTGGAGAAGAGGTTTGGCACCACAAACCTATCTCACTTGTTTGAGTTAAAGAGAAGTGTTTCGATTCTCCGGCAAGGAACCACTAGTGTTTGTAATTTGTATGCCAAACTGAAAATTGTCTAGGATCAATATGCCCAATTGAGACGACTCCATTTGTTGAAAGGGAGATAGAACTGTTATTGTTGAAGAGGGAAAATGGAGACTGGGTCATGGAATTTTTAATGGAGTTGAATAAGATGGAAGAGTTGATAGAGGTCACATAATATGCAGTGATCCTCTCCCGGATCTTGATGAAATAATGAAACCTAAACAATTAAAGCTTGAACATAAATCATAAATGGTAAGGGAATAGAGACAAGATTTAAAATAAAAAAAATCATTAAGCAACTTGAAGATCTTCATTGCTACATGTTACAGGTAACGAGAATTAGAATATTTCACCTGAAAACCAAGCTGGAAAAAATTGAACTTTCATTTGAATGTTACACCTCATGTGCAAAGAATACATAACTGCATAATAAGTTTTTTGCTCATTACCAGATTTGATACATTGACACCCAAGTAGAACAGAAGTACAATGGCCCTGACATATATCTAACTTTTTTTTTTAATAATTAAACTTTTATAAAATGGCCAAATTGCCAGAAGAAGAAACAGATTACATCTGAAAATATATTACTCCTTAACCAGCTCCCCTCCCATGATGTAAACTTTCTACTGGATCCTTAACACCCTACTGGAAGGGCACCTTGTTCTTGACTCCATCCTTTTCAGATATTCTCATCTATTAGAATGTACGACGTAATATGATGGGTGTACACATCCATGGACACCGAATCCACTCACTCACTGAGCAACCTTTGTATGTCAACTTATGAGCTGATAACCAATACCACGAATTCAGCTTTACCCAATCAATTTTCGTTAAACACTCTGCTTCCCCTTCAAATCTGATATTATTACGTTCTTTCCATAAAAATTCATACCGTAGCATGCCAAATCGACTTCCACAGATCAGCCCCTGTTGGTCCACTGACAAATTTCATGTGTTTCTTAAAATGAGATAGAATATCTGGTTGCTGCGTATAAGGCACTACGAACCAAGAGTAAACCTCTTGCCATAACTCTTCTGCATTATCACACTCAATAAATAAATGTGTTATGGTCTCTGTTGAAAGTGCGCATAACACACACAATTGAGCACTCCACGATATAGCCACACCACGGGCTACAATATTGTCAACCGTAGGAATTTTATCTTGAATCAGCCGCCAGGAAAAATTTTGTACCCGTCTTGGGGAAGTCTTGCACCAGATCTTTGCTATAAGCTGATAATTTTCAGATTCTTCATCAAAACAGGATGTTAGAGCTGTGTATGCAGATGCAACTTTAAAATTACCTGATGATTCCTCTTTCCATTCCCAACAATTTGTTTCTTCTATTCTGATCCTGATCATAGACAGTCTCTGTATCAATTGTCTGAGTAATTCTTCTTCTCTTTCCCTGAGAGGTCTTTGAAATGTCAGTGTCCACATTAAATTTCCTTGAACCGAATTATACAACTCAACCACCGTATGGTGTTGTTGGTTGCTGAGTTTATATAGCCGTTCATATTGTAGAGCTAGACAGCCATCACCAAGCCAATTGTAGCGCCAGAATAGGGCCTTATCTCCATTGTTTACTCGCAGTTTCAGCCGTGAATTCAGCCACTGTTTGCTCAAAATCTGCCAAATGTCTTTCCAGTAAATGGAAATTTTGTCTGGCATTGTCACCAACTTCCATTCACTCAAATGATCAGCAGGTTTAAAATATTTTGATCTGATGACCTCCGCCCATAACGAATCTGATTCTGTTCTTAGGCGCCATAGCCACTTTGACAACAAAGCAATATTCATCTCCCTTAGATTTTTTATTCCTAAACCTCCCTTGACCATCTTCTTGCAGAGTATTGACCACTTTATCCAATGGATTGGTCTACTGGAATTAGATTGCTGCTTCCATAGGAAATTCCTCATCATTTTTTCCATAGACTTAATTACTGCCTTGGGCGCCAAGAAAATCGAAAAGTGATATAAGGGTAAGCTGCTGAGCATTGATTTCAGTAATGTTAGTCTACCTGCGAATGAAAGAAATTTATTTTCCCATCTAACAATTCTGGATTTTATCATCTCTAGGACTGGATCCCAAGTTCTCAATCTTCTTGAGTTGCCACCCAAGGGCAATCCTAGATATATGAATGGCAAAGTTGCAGTCTGACATAACATTTCTTCAGCATATCTTCTAAGTAGCTCAGCAGAAATATTTATCCCGAATAAACAGCTTTTAAAGAAGTTGATGGAAAGTCCTGAGATAAGTTCAAAAATTATGAGCACACCTTTCATTGAGTTGACATTCTTGTTGCTCCCTTCTACAAATAATATTGTATCATCGGCATATTGTAGATGGGAAATGGCTACATCTCCAGTCTTTATCCCTGTAAGCCTACCTATCTCAACCACTTTGGACATCAATAAATGGAGGCCCTCCACAACCACCAAGAATAGAAAAGGTGACAAATGATCTCCTTGTCTCAAGCCCCTTTTGATTTTAAACTCTCCTGCACTGCTACCATTGACAAGCACATCAGCATGTGGTGTGGTTACACATTCTTTAATCCAATTAATCCACACATCACAAAATCCCAACTTTTCCAGTATAGCCAACATAAAAACCCAATCCACTGTGTCATAAACTTTGGCAAAATCCACTTTCATTATAACAGTTGTTTTTTTTGAAATCTTAGCTGAGTGAATAACTTCATTAGCCACCAAAATACCATCTGAAATTTGTCGGCCTTGTAAGAAAGCTGACTGACTTTTAGAGATGATTTTGTGCATGACAGTTTTCATTCTATTTGCCAGTAATTTCGCAAGAATTTTATATCCACAGTTCACTAAAGAGATAGGGCAAAAATGTTCTATCTTGATTGGGTTTATGATCTTAGGAGCCAAAGTAATCCACGTAGAGTTCATACCTTTGTTCAGCTTGCCTTCTTTGTGGAATTCCTTTATGAAGGAAATGAAATCATCCTTCATAGTGTCCCAATGAGATTGGATAAAGTGAAATGTATATCCATCAGGTCCTGGGCATTTTGAAAGGGCACAACTCCAAACTGTATCCTTTATTTCGGCTTCACTGAATTCTGCTATAAGCAATAGATTATCTGCTTCGGATAATATTGTCTGTGCTGGAATATCAAGTATTGGCCTTGGCCAATTATCATTTGAGAGATGAGATGAGAAATATGTTGTTATCCCTGCTTTTACTGCCCCCACTTCCTCTGTCCATTTATCCTCAAAATTAAGCCCCCTTATATAATTTTGTAGTCTTTCTGAATTTGCTCTTGCTTGAAAGAATTATGTATTACCATCTCCATCACAAATCCATTTGGCTCTAGATTTCTGAAACCAAAAGGACTCCTTATTTTGTAATGCTTTCTGGAGTTCTGTCCAATATTATGTCTTAATTCTTTCTGCTCCTCATTGGGTAGTCTCTGTTCTGCTAATTCATCATAGCTGTTAAGGTCCATGCGAAGTGAATCCAATCTCCTATCTACCATCCCAAATACTTCTTTATTCCAAATTTTCAACTTTTGCCTCATCTGCTTCAGCTTTTCAGTAAGGACATAACCTTTATATCCTTGGATTTTCATTGCTTCCTATTTTGCTTTCACATAATTTGCAAAACCTACTTCATTATCCCAACAGTTTAGTGTTTTGAAAACTTTAGGCCCCCAGTTTATATCTTTCACTCTCAACAAGATAGGTCTATGATCCGACCCATTGCGATCAAGTCCAACTTGAAATAGATCCGGCCATTTTCTTAGCCAAGAAGTTGATAGTAGATACCTGTCAATCCGGCTACAACAATCTCCTCCCCTTGATATACATGTAAATCTTGATTTTATAAGAGGCAAATCAATAAGCTCTGTTTCTAGAATAAACCGATTAAAAGCTATCATCTCGGCCTGTGGCAATGAAGCCCTGCTACTCCTTTCATCAGGTAAACGAATTGCATTGAAATCCCCAACAACGCACCAATTATCTTGAGGATCCATCTGAATCAAATCTCTTATTCGGTTCCATAAGATTTTCTTATTCCGTAATGAACCTGTTGAGTAAATGTTCATAATCTTGATGGGAATTGAATCAACACCCCAGGATCCCTCTATGCCCAACATTCCAGGTTCTGTCCAGCTATTTGATAGTTTGAAGATCGAACGTTGCTAGATGCAAAGTATGCCCCCTGCACTGCCATTTGCTTCATCATGACAATATTCAAATTCTTCATTAGACCACATCCTCCTGCACTCCCAACGGCTCAAGGAAGAGAGTTTAGTTTCCTAAATACAGATTAAATCCACTTTCCGTAAGTGTACTAGCTGCCTGATTTCTGTTTTCTTTCTCGGAGTACCTAATCCACGTATGTTATAGGAGATTAAACGCATTATCGGCGCTTACTGGATGACTTCTTTTTGCTGGAGGAAGACTTGCTTCCGGTATTATTTTTCTGCTGATTGTATAGGAGGGCATCCCTATCCTGCATTTTAGTCAATCGTAAAGCTAATTCAGTTTTAGGCGTTTGGGGGGAGACCCCCAAATCAATTGCAAGCTTCACGATTTCCTCAGCTTGAGGGGAGACCTTGATCATAATTACCTCATCCACTTCTTTAGATAGATTTTCCATGTTAGACCCCTGAGCTTCCTGAACCTTTCGCGTGTGAATTCTGAGTTTCTCCACTGAATCAATGACCGATCCAAAAGGTTGTAATCCTGTTCTTTTTTTGGTGACCTGATTGATCAATGGCATGAGGTCAAAAGGATCCGACATCTGTGACAATGAAGCTTGACAGTCCAGACTAAGATTTGTATTCTGCTTGTCTGATAGAAGATTGTCCCTATTTGGAGCCGGAGTAACTGTAAATTGTGCGCCCCCACTATATCTGGTGGTTCTATTGCTGGAGTAGAATGAGAGTCCAGATTGAATATTTGTCGGGATAATAATGCCGTAAACTTGCCTTGGCTCAGGCTCATAACTTGTCTAATATTATCCATATCTTGGCCCATTGTAAAATCATCTTCCATCCTACTGGGCCTAGGCAATAATGGCCCAGGAATCGGAAATACCATCTGCTTCTCACCTCTTTGGACCCCTTTTTCAGTCTCTGTCTCTTCATCCAACTTTCCTACTCCGACACCCACCTGCTGATCTTTCACCAGTTTGGTAGTACTCTCCATAGGGATTGCCAACCCAATTTCTGATTTTTCAACGGAGACCATGTGAGGCAGTGTTATGTCATCAAATTGCCTCTCTGTACATGATTTTGTTGGATTTTCGGGATTTGATTGGGGAGTAGACAAACTTTCCTCAAAATCTGAACCTCTGCCGGAGTGTGCTTCCACTTGCTCCAAACTAGGTTGAGAGTCTTCCATATCTGGGTCAGCTAAGTATTCTGCGGTTAAAATTGCCTTTTCCGTTCTGAAGGAGGTTCCCTCCGGTACCACTTCCTTTGTGTTTCCAGCAATTGCTTTTTCTCTTTGAAGAATGGGCCATTCTGAGTCTTTTTTATGTAAGGTATTTCCAAGAGGCTTGCTTCCCCACCATTTCGTCTTTGGAATACTATTGCTCTGTTCTTCCTCAATGTGTATATTAAAGTTTTCACTTCCAGTATCTATTTTGAGTGTCTGAAATACCGGCTTACTTGAGGTTGTGAGAATCTGCATCCGACCAAACTGCATCTCCATTTGCTGCAAGATTTTACTGTCAATGTTCATGAGGGATCCCACTCTACTTGCTATTTCCTCGAAAAAATCTTTATACCAACAATGTAACGGAGTGCCTCTAACTCGTATCCATACTGGCCGTGCTAGACGCCCGTTTACTAATCTCCATGGGCGGAGATCGTGTAAGCCTAAACTGATAACAGTTTCATTATCTGTCATGAGACGTTGTACCTCCTGTGTTGCACTGAGTTTTAGCAGGACCTCCCCACCTTCTAGTCGTACAGCCGTGCTCCCCTCATAACCCCGGTCATTTAGGATCTGTTTCAAGCTACTCAGATCTATTATAGGGGCTGGAATACCAATCACACATCTTGACAACCATTGAGACTCTGCCGGATCCGGCTTAAAAAGAATAGGTTCTAGTGAAAACTTCCTCTCTGTTTCGGATGCTATTGATGCACTCCCCTTTAATTTTTCGGCTATTTTGAAGAGTGGACTATCAGCACTTCCATAATTGCTCCTGGCTTCGCTGACTCTGAGACGGTGAGATCCGACCCAAATACTATTTAGCCTATCCAGCAAATCAGGCCCTACAGAGTTCTTGTAGAACCTTACAAAACCAAATTGGTGATCTGATTCGTTTGCTTGTCTAGGAATATGCACATCACTTACATGTCCGTACATGGAGAATGTTTGCCATCTTTCTTCTTGCTTCCAGGTTTTGGGGAAGTTTGCAAAATAAAACGAGATAGGGTTTGCCCTTAGTTTTTGAACGAACGCCGGTAGTTGCTTCTTTCCATTTCCAGTAGGATCATTAGCCACCCGAGATGTACGATGTTTATAGTTTACCTGTGTCCAGCCAGTTTCATCCTCCACAGGCAGTTGGGCAGTTTCATCCTTCTGCGCTAGATCTATCTCTCGTTCACTTGAGCTAGATGAGGCAGCCATGCTGATATCGTTGTCTGATCTTGTATGAAAGAGTCGAAAGGAGACCCTCCTACCAAGATCAGGGAGCCACCGGATGATGCCCTACCGCCGAGCGCACCCGCACGGTATAAAAAAGCAACTCCGATGGTACTGTCCGACAAAGAGGTTTATTCCGGCGAAAAGAGTATGAAATATTATTTCCTCTTCTTTTTTTTTCTCTGGAGTTTGATATCTTACTTTATATTTTGTTAGGATTATCACCACAACTCGAACAACTTGTGGCATCACGTAGTCACAGATCTTAAAAAGAGAAATTCAACATATATATATATATATAAATATTTCAATATCCAATTACTGTAAATTTGATATTTGTGCTATCAAAATATTCAAATTATTAATTTTGTGGCACAGTTGATGGGTGACATATTCCAACATTATAGACAACACACGGCTGTGATTTGTTGAACGTTTATAATCATGAAAACGTGGGTTGACTTCGTATGATATAAGATATTGTAAAAACAAGTGGAAGAACAGCTTTATCAATTTGGTCTCCTATATCTGCCATATGGCGTATAACACTCATTTTCTACAACCCTTATTCACATATGACATATATAGCTAAACCTAGCAGATCAGGGACAATGGGTCTGTTTGGGAAACGCTAATGTACAATAATGTAAATTGGGTAACACCTAATTTATAATACTAGTTGACTCATGCCAATATTTCCCCTTAAGTTGAGTCGTGTATCTCTCGCATGTCCAACTTGTCAAGTGGGTCACTAAAGGTTCTACTGACAACAACCTTTGTTAGCTATATGCCAGTTGCTCTTAACATCTGACGAACGGTAACTTAATGATATTGGATTTTATCTTCTCCTTTATAAAATGTTTATCGATCTCATCATGTTTAGTTCGATCATATTAGGTTAGATATGCGAGATCTTAATGATAGACTTGCTATCACAAAACAAATTCATCTGACTACATATCCCAACTCCTCTAATAAACTCATGAGCCAAAACAGTTCACAAATGCTCTATGCAACACCATGAAACTCAGGTTCTACACTTGATTAATCCATTGCATTCTCTTTCTTACTTCTCCATTTGACCAAGTTTCCACCCATAAAGCTGAAGTACTCAGACGTCAACCTCCTATCAGGTGTTCGTGCTTTTGGACCAAACTCCTTTTGTTGGGGAAGATTTCAAGTATCACATAATTCAATTCACTGCAGACATATGATCTTCACACGGGCATCGCATAAATTGGCGCACAACACCCACAACATATGCTATGTCTGGTTAGATATGCGACAAGTAGATAAGCTTCCATACCAACTTTTGATAGCGTTCCTTGTTTGTCGGCACCTGATTAAGGAATTGCCAAGGCGGTGATTTTGAACAATAGGCGTTTCAACTGGTTTACACTCCATGAGACCAACTTTTGCTCAAATGCCAAGTATATGTTTTCTTTGAGATAGGACGATTCCCTAACTCAAACGTGTAGCCTCTATCTTCGAAAAATACTCTAAAATCTTCAAGGTTTTTTACTCGAATTGAGCTGCTAACTGATCTTGACATCCTTTTTTTTTTTTTTCTATCTTCACCAGTAATGATAGTATCATCGACGAGCACAATAAGGAGTGTTAACTTTCCTTCACGATGCTATATAAAAAGTATATGATCAGCATAGCTCTGAACAAAGTTCTACTTCATCACCAGGTTGAATCACCCAAACCAAGTTCTAGGTAATAGCTTCAATACATATAACTTTTTCTTCAACCAACCACTGCTTTGTTGGATGCTTCAGAAAACCTAGTAGATTATCCATATACATCTCTTCTTTTAAGTCATGGTAAAAAAATGTGTTCTTCACATCAGGGGTCAATCTAGATTTGCTGCGAAAGATAGCAATACTCAAATGGTGTTAACTTATCAAAAAAAAAAAATACTCAAATGGTGTTAAGCTTGGCCACGAGAGATAACGTATCATGAACGTCAATTCTATATATTTAAATATATCTTTTTGCCACAAGTCTCGCTTTGCATCATTCTATATTCAATTTGTCTGCCATATACTTCAATGTGAATACTCACCAATATCCTACAACTTTCTTGTCATCTGGAAGCTCACATAGTATAGTCTCATTCTTCATTAGGTTGTCATCTCTTCATTTATGGCCTTTGTCCACTCAAGTTCCAAGAAAGCCTCTCTTATAAAATTCGGAATTGTGCATAAATCGAAATAGGATATTTAGACTTCCGTGGATTGGGCTCAAGTGATTATCTATTAGGTAGCTTCCTCATATTTTCCTGAAAGGCAGAATAGATGTAGATACATGTTTATCGTCATTAGTTTATGTGATCAAATGATATATCTCAGCGATATTCTCAAGAGAGAAATCATGGACGGACAAAACTTGGGGGAGGGGGAATTGTTGATCGTGGCAATCGAGACTCTCAACTTCCAAGAGAATCGCCATAAAAAATGGAGGGATTGCAATTTTCAAAGCCCTAATTAAAGTTGGGGAATTGCAATAAGACACTAGGGAATTGCAGTCTCCTGAAGCCTTATTGGAGGATGGGGAATTGCAACGAGACACTGGAGGATCGCAGTCTCCTAAAGCATTATTGGAGGCTTCGAAATTGCAATCAGACACTAGCAATCTCTCTGAAGCATTATTAGAGACTGGGGAATCTAAAAGATTGCAAATTCCCAAAGCCAATTGCTCTGTTTGTGCATCATATGCATCGGAAAACATCAACCACATACAACTCACGATCAACCTCTTCACCTACAGAACTCTTCCCTTGAAGAGGCGGACCGAGAGCAAAGAAAAAGTCATCCTCAATAAAAGTCAAATCCATCGAAACATGGAGTGCGCTGAGCAGATCATAACACCTATAGCCCTTCTATTGTGGTCCTTACCCCCAAAACAAACACTTGACCGATCAAGAATCCAACTTATGCCACTGAACCTTGGGAATATGCACGTAAACGTCTCATGTAGAGACATGTGGAAGCAACATGAACCAAAAACTTCCAGGAACTTTGAAGTCTCGAGCAAACCTCCAACTGTCATTTTTTTCCTCTCAACAGTACCATTTTCCTCCGGAGTGTAGGTACACATTCTCTCATGA
>JAOWBN010028151.1:0-10393 GCA_028565015.1 Pinguicula moranensis
CCACCCCCTCACCGACAACGCTGAGTGTCAGCGATGTCCTGAGACAACCCGTGTCAGCACTGTCCCGAGACACGACATCCTCTTGACGACGACGGATCTAATAGTGTGCACGTTCGAGGACGACGAGGCACGCAGCTATCCACATCGACTATTCGCAGGCAGACAGGGCAAGGCGGGTTGGTTCCGGCACTGCTATATACAACCGCCTCAGTACGAGTCCGAGCCTGTACCGCCGCCTGAGTTCAGAACGTTCTGGATCGGGAACACGCCAGAAGAGGCGTTCGGATTCCAGGTCCAGTTCAAGACGACTTGGGAGAGATCAACAGGCTACACATGGCACTCCATCTTCGACTCGGATGCCGTCGTCCCGAAGATCGAATTGCTTCGCTAGTTGCGAGTCAAGTCGATCGCCACCCAGTCGGTGCTTACTCGCCGAACGGCTGGATGTCGCAGAATCGCTGACTCCGCTCCCGACGAGACGATGATTTCGCACGCGGGTTTTTGACGCCCGACCTTCAAAGGTTTCAACTGCCGATGGTCCTGTCTCGCAACCGTTCGTTTCCGAGACTGCGGCCAGACCTGCGGGCCTACGTGATGGTGTCGTAGTGGCGCGCGATGATCGACGCTGTGAGTAGCCGCAAGCCGCAGCGTCCGACCAAGAGCTGCTATTTCTGTGGCCAGATGGGGTCGATGACGAAGGAGCATGCGTGGCCCCAGTGGCTCGGCCAGGGGGTCAATGTAGAACCGACGCAGACGACCCGGACACTGGGTTTCGAACGATCTGGTCCTAATAGGTACTCCGAAGCTCTAACGATCGTCACCACGAAACCTGGCTCCGCACTGACGACTCAACTCCGCGAGGTATGCCGGAGCTGCAACAACGGCTGGATGAGTCAGCTCGAACAAGCGGTTCGACCTCTACTCACGCGACTCTGGGCACCCGGATACCCGCTCGGCATGACGCAGTTTGACGATGAGCAGGTTCGCACGGTCTCGACATGGGCTACAAAAACCGCGTGGGTGCGCGAACGTGTTCAGCCGGGTGCGACGACACCGACGTTAGAGATGCGGAGCAGCCTGGCAAGGGATCGAGTTCCACCCATACACACCTCGGTATGGATCGCGAAGCACGAAGGCCGGTCAAACTTCGGCGTGTACGTGACCCAACTCGAAGCCCTTCATCAGGACGATCCGTTCGACACCAATGTCAAGCGCAGCGTTCTGATCTGCACACTTACATTCCGGGGCTTGTCGATCGCCGTCCGTACTGATGACGGATGGGGCGTTCCACAGTTCGCACTTGATGCCGATCGATGGGCGCAGTTCTGGCCAGGCGCGGGCGGCTTGATCTGGCCTCCGCCTGTAGCAGCATCGGATGATGACGTACTGGCGGTGGCGGCACGCGTCTCCTCCTGGTTGCAGATGCCGGATCTTCCGTTTGAGCGTCATCCAGACGGAATCCAGTATGTGCGTAGGAACTAGCGGATTGCAGGCGCGTGAGTGCAGCACCTAGCTCTGGCGATCCGTCTACTGATCTGACTCAGACGGAGGAGTCAGACCGGCGTCGAGTAGGACCTGCCGGTCGGCCTGTGCCATGAACCGCCATGGGTCACCAGCGCTTCGAGTTTCTCGTTGCCGAGGCTGCGGGAGTTCCAGGCGTGTGAAGGGCGAATCGTCAGGGTGATGAAACAGCGCTGCGCGAGCGCTGTTCACGACGCAGGAGTTGCAATAGAGGGCAACCGCCGCAACACCTTCCTGAGCAACGTCGTCGTCAATGGCGGCAAATTCCGGTGCTCGGCTGGATCGAAGTACGAGACCCAGAGATTTCCTTCGCGTCAACGGAACATGAAGCTCATTGGCGTTCTCTATGCCCGTGCCCATTCCGAGCGCGACGTTCTCGGGGTTGGGCACGACGAACACGGGCTCGTCGCACGTAGCGAGGCCCTTCCTCTCGAAGGTCGTAAGGACCCACCAACGTTCAAGCAGAGAGAGGGTGACACGTGGCAGCATGCTCGCCAGTTGCTCAAGGTGGTGGTTCGCGTTCACGCCCACTTGGAACGGATTCTCGAACAGCGAGATCCATTCGCGCGTCACGGACTCGTCGTCGTACGGTTCGCCAAGCTCTTTGAGCGTCTCCCGCAGTCTCGCCCTGCCACCTACGGCGATCTGAACGTTTAGTAGGTCGGTGCCGACATCGTTCATCGACGCCCGTACACGGGAACCCCGAAGCAGGTGAAGTGCGATCCATGAGGCAACAGCTCCTCGTTCGGGATCAGGAAGAGGCCAGACACCTGCGGCTATCTGCTCCCAGGCCGCGGATGCGGGAGCCTCGATCTGGTTGAACGCTTCCTCGGCTACGTCTGTTGCCTGCCCGTCCTTACCGATGGCGGTGTAGTAGTCGTTCTCGACCGACGCGTCCGTGATGCTCTGAAGGAACGAGCGGTCACCAGGAAGTAAGACGGTGCGAATCTGGTCTTGCTCGTTCGCAAAGTGCCGGAGATAGAACTTCGAGACCCGGTGATGTCGACGGGCCGGTCTCTGACGCTGAGTAGCCACACTCAAATCGTGCGGCAACAAGGGCCTGCTACGCCACCGAGCCGCGCTGGCCGAGTGGCGCTATCCGAATGAGGGTCGGCAGCCTTCTGAGCGTCGCCGTTCCGGACTCAGCCGCGCGCGGTTCCAGAGCAGCGCGTCCGAAGGCGACAGGGCCTCGCGCCCGGCGATGCCCGCATCAGCCTGAGTCGCCCACGTGGCGAGGGAAACACTCTCGGCAGATCGTCAGCGCTCCGGTGTCGTCAAGTTGGAAGGCGAGCGTCCTGTCACGCGGGGTGTAACACCTCAAATGCCAGTGGCTCTTGCCCTCGGTCGTGAATTCGACTCGATCGAGGCCCTTACCGCACCGAGGACACGAGAGTTCGACACTCGATTCTGGCGGCACGAGGGGCAAGCTTGAGTGGCGTACGGACTTCGGACGGGCGGATATCGGAAGAGCGAAACCGGGACAGCCGCACGTTGTGCAGAACCCAAACTCGGAAGAGTCGAGACCCACTAGGTGTGAAGACCATGCGTGCCCGCACCGCTCGCAGGGCGTCGTCAATGGCGCGGTCATGCCCCGAACCGTAGGAGGCTGGTCCGACATCGGTCGGCCCGCAACTGCGTGGTGCACTGCCTTTGGGCCGGGTTTCACCGGCGTATTCGTGCTGCACTCCGACCACGACTGTCCGGATACGGACGAGTTATCCATCCGAGCCAGGCCATCGCGAGAGTCCTCCGACACAGGCTTGCCGTCCGGCTCTATGGCATCTGGCCGGTCGACGCGTAGTTGTCGATGTTGGTCGTCTCGTCACTCAAGGGGAGTAGCGCCGTACTTACGGCGGAGACCGTGGCTGGATCCACTTGCCCTCCGTCTTGCTGTGCGACGCAGGCCGAGGCAGCCAGCTCGTTCCCCGCGGTGATGGCAGCGGCGACCTGACTCGCGAAGCTGGGGTCGAACGGGTCTGTCGGTGGAGGACCGGCCTTCGAGATGTCGGTCATGTCGCTCGTCAAGTTCGGGCAGGAACCCAAGGGAACGTAGGACGGGTCACCTTGCAACGACCCGACGATGCCGTTGAGGTCGATGAAGTCGTTGTCGGTGGCGCTAACCCAGGCGACCAAAGCATCCGAGTACACGTTTGGATTGACGTGAGACGTGCTCGGCGCGGACGGCGGTGATGCGTTCTCGCTGGAACAGCCTCCAACGATGAGCAGCAGCGCTGAGCTGACCGCTGCGATCAGGAGTTTCCTCTTCATGGCCGTCCGTACTCAGTTCGGAATGACTGTGCCGCCGACACGCTGCGCGATGGCGGCTGTCGTGGGTGTCGACTCATCGGTGTGGACGACCGTGATCACGAACTTCGGTCCCTGGATCATTCCGTCGTAGTTGATCTCATCGCCGGGCAGACGCGAGTACTTGCGGGCGTAGGCGATGTAGTTCTCGACGCCGACCTGACTCTGGAAGCACTCCACCGTGATGTGGACCTTCGCTTCGGTCGTGTTGTCGCCTGCGACGAAGCACCAGACTGCATCGGAGGTGTCGTCATCGAAGCCCTGATTGACCGGGCCGTAGTCATCTTCGGTGCCCGTGCAGCCCGCGTCCGAAGCGATTGCGTTGGGATCCGGCGAGCCGTAGGACGTATCCGGATATCGCGACCTGGAAGCAGGATGGGATGCAGAGGGTGACGAACACGAGACAAGCAACACCGACGCCAGCAAGGCGACAAGAGCGGCAAAAGACCAGTCGCGCTTGCGATCGTAGCGAAGAGCTGGCATGCGATGCATCTTAATGCATCGGAGGTAAGTCGCCTCGGTGGTCGGCTCTCGACATGGCCGGGAAGGCGCAATCAGGTCGACAGGGCGAACTCGTCGCCTTCGGTCAGGTTGTGCGTCGCCACCGAGAAGCCGCAGGACTGAGTCTCAGCGACCTCGCCCATGCCTCAGGCGTAAGCCGCCGCATGCTAATTGGGATCGAGCACGGGGAACGCAATCCTGGACTCCGCAACATCTTCGAGCTAGCCACCGCCCTCGGAGTCCAGGCGAGCGAGTTGGTCCACGAGGCCGAGGTCGACCCAAACGCATAACGCGCAAACTGCCGCCGCTCTGCGGGCGGCGGTGCGGTCCACGATCCCCTCGCCGTCCAGTAGCTACCCGATCATTGGCAAATCGTGCACGACGGTGGCATAACCGTGCGAACGGCATACCCTCTGACCGCGGCATAGTCGGACAGCTCCGCGCCCGACAGCGGCAGATCCGCTCGCGCGCCAGATGCGGCTCGCCTAGTCACCACTCGATGTTTGGTCGCCACCCGCTCACGATCATTTCCTTCAACCGGATGTCATTGACGACCCGATAGATCGGAAGGGAACGGTCATCGGTTCGTCCGAGCAGCGTTGATGGCCCTGATCCGTCGGTCGTCATGCATACGGCCTTCCACACCCCTTTTCCGGCCCGTCCACGGAAAATCGGGGCAACTTGAAGTTCGCGAGGGATGCTGCGAATCCCGACGCGAGTCGCGACCTTGCGGTGAAGGTATGCGCCCAGCGGAAAGAAAACAGGCCACCGCCAAGACCCCACAGCCGAAGCGACCTCTAAATCCGGTTCCACATCGAAGGTCTGCTCAGAAATCCAGACGAGTGCCCCGATCCGTGGAATCACATGGGTCACCAGTCCCACCGCGAAGCCGAGATCGGTGGGCAGGGAGAACGCCACACCTGGTGAGACTCGGGCCATGGATCGAGCATGCCATCGCACAGCCGTAGGTTGTCACCTGCGATCGACGCCTCAGCTCCTAAATGCATTCGCCGCCCAGTTAGCGAGGCCGTTGATCTCCTCAGCTCTGGCCGGGAGCGAACCTGCCACTCCTCGAAGAGTGACGCTCAGGCCCCCAAGGATCTCTCCCGATGTTGATCCGCCTAGAAGGATGTTCTCGACTCGGTCAGCCTCGCCGTCACGTCCCGCCAACCGAAGGTCCTGGATCAGGTCTTCGACTCGCGCGTAGAACTGCTTCAGATCCATACGCTCAGCATGGCGCGCGCCTCACAGCCGCGCACTGAACTCGGCATGACCGGATGGGTCCGTTCGAGTCAGCGCGTTAGGTGAGGCGGCCAGGCCACGTTCCAAGATGGATCTTGCCGGGGCTGTAGTCGACGCTGAGGCGCATTCAGGTCCCGGTCGAAGGGATTGTGCCGATCCGAAGGTTTCGTTGCCTTTGCGGCGATCTCTCAACAATACGAAGAACGATCAGTTGGTAGCTGTGTGAACTAGGCCGAGGTAGGTGTTCACGCGGTTCATCAGTCCGAACAACACATCGGGTTGAGGTGAGCCGGGGTCTGCCGCTACTTCGAACTCCCAGTGGAGATCGTCCGGGATCGGTTCGCTTGAGTGCAGCCCGTATTCGTCGGTGAGGTCGAGGTGGCTGATCAGGTCGACGGCTTGTCGTGCCGGGTCGTAGCGCAGGAACACGGCATCGAAGGTGAGGTCAGGGAGGACGCACTCGAATATGGCGACTACCTCGCCAGCGGGTCCTCCTGAGAAACGCACCTCGGGGGCGTGGAGGCTGTGTAGGCCGGTTAGGACGAAGGGTCCTGCTGACCACTTCGTAAGGGCGTCAGTCATCGGCGTTCCTCGGCGGGAGTACTCGGGCCGTTCGAGCGAAGTGGAGGCAGTCTGCGATCTCCTGCTCATCCAGGCCGAGGAGGCCAAGGACTTCGCGGGCGGTGTCCCATGCGTCGGCAGGTAGCAGGGCGCGTGTGCCGGACCTGATCAGCGCGTGTCCCGTGCGAGCGTTGTCGGCTCGCTCGGCCCGCACGGTGAACGACAGGTCACCCATGACCAGTAGCGGCGTGACATAAGTAGTGGTCATCGCTTCGGCCCCCACCCGCCGACGACGTGCAGTGCGAGTAATGGACTCCCGCTTACCAGTGCTGCGGCGGCTCGGTGGTGCCCTGACACTAGGATCGGGTGGGAACCATCGCGAGTGAGCACGATCGGGATCCGGTTCGACGCGACCTGCTGGTCTGCATAAGTCTGGCCGGTGTGGAGGTACCTGTTGGTCAGGTAGTACGCCACCCCGGCACGAGTGATCGACGGCTGATTCGCCAGCAACGTGCGCGGGTCGACCTCATCTAGCAGATACCGGTCGGGATTGCTGATCGCCATCACGAGCGCGACTGGATCGTAGGCGCGCCGATGACGGCTCATCGCGGCCCTTGGCCACGGAACAGGGATCAGCGGGCTGCCGTTGAACAGTTCGTCAAGGGCGTCGGTGCTTGGCACATGTCACCGCCCGTCGCTGATTCGAGAACTACTTGGACATCCAAGTAGGTGGATAACTCGTGTACCGGGTTCCCGGCCACGGAAGGGAGGAACAGGTTAACACGAGGAGCGTCGAACGATATCGAATCTGCAACGCACATCTACGAGTTGTTAAGCGCAAGAACCGATATTAAGATTTGGGCATGGCAACCGACGCGAAACAACGAGGGGGGAAGGTCGGATATGCCCGTGTGAGTTCGAGTGATCAGGACCCGAGTTTGCAGGTCGACGCACTCAAGGAGGCCGGATGCTCTCGAATCTTTATCGAGACTGCCTCCGGTTCTCTCCGGGAACGGCCCGAGCTAACGAGAGCACTCGATTACCTTCGCCCAGGCGATTCCTTGGTCGTTTTCCGGCTCGACCGACTAGGGCGATCCCTAAAGCACCTGATTGACACCGTGGGTGGCTTGGAGCAGCGAGAGATCGCCCTGATCTCTATCCACGATGCAATCGACACTTCAACGCCAACCGGGCGGTTGTTCTTCCACATCATGGCGAGTCTCAGTCAGTTCGAGCGGGAGCTTCTGGTGGAGCGAACGAAGGCTGGTCTCGCCGCCGCCAGGGCTCGTGGACGGAAGGGAGGGCGCCCGACCGTTCTCAATGGCGACAAGCTTGCGTTGGCCAGGTCGATGTATGACTCAAAGGAACACACCGTCGCATCCATCGCGTCGGTCCTCGGCGTCTCACGGGCCAGCTTGTACAGGCACCTCAAGCCAGCAGGTTAGAAGCTCAGGGCTCAGCGAGAAGCCCGAGAAGAGCCTGAATCGCATGCTGGGCAAGTCTGAGCCTCGGGCGCATCATGCCCGGATTGACGGTCCGAAGTGCCAACGTCTTCTCCTCTGCCTAGCGGTTTTTGGTCCACCGGGACAAGCCGATCGCGCTGGTCCTCCGGTGTGCGGTCTGTTGCGTTCGAACGCGCGCCGCAAATAGCCCAAGAGATCTTGAAAATTGCTCCGCCAATCGGGAATGACGCCGGGGGGGACTCAGTTCTTAGGTCGGTGGCAGCGGAGCGAACTTGGTAAGTCAACTGTTCATATTCTCAATTTAAGGACGTGATTTAGGATCCGAATAACAGTCCAAGAGTGTGTCTACCTGATGGACACCGTCGCAGCTTCTCGAAGTCAGCTCCGAACACCTCGACTGGCCGCCGCAGTCTGCGGTGTATCAGTTCTCTGTCTCATATTATCTGTACCTGAAAACTGATAGATATATGAGACCGGCGAGTGACACATCGCGGGTGTCGACATGACATCCAACAACGACCTCATCTGGCTGGGCGTCGATCTATCCATCGTCAGCGCCGTCCCAACAATCGCCTTGAAGGCGAGCATTGGGATCTGGTCACTCTGTCTGAACAGGCCTTGGACGGGAGTCTCGTTCCTCACCGAAGACGAGATACGAGCCTCGTGCGGAATGGATCCGACAACGGCCAAGAAGCACGCCCCTGAGCTTCCGTTCGTTCGCATGCTCTCGACGGGTTCGTCCTGGGTGCGAAACGCACCACCCCGCGCCTCAGAGTGGAAGGCCGACATGGTCGAACCTGCCACGAGCCCCATCGAATGGCCCAACGTTCTCATGCCCTCCCATCCGCTTTGGCGCGCCAAAAGCTCAATCGCACAGCCGATCTCTCTAGGCCACAACGGATGGCGGGTCTGCCTCGTCGTCCTCAATCTTGCTGGATTCAGTCCTCGGATCGTCACCGTCGACCAGTTACTGAACCTCACCGGCCTAGAACGTCAGGCGTTGAGACGAACGATCAAGAACCTTGTAGCAATCGGGTTGCTCACGCAGGTCGTCAAGGGGAGTTACCAATTCAACCCACACAGACTCTCCGAGCTTGACCGACCGGCCCCGATTGCTGAGATCACTCAACGGGAAAAGGACCGCGCTGCGTTCGCGGCCCAACACAAGTCAGAGCAACGCGAAGACGGCAGCGGGATGGCGGGTCTAACCAAGCGATCCGATGTCTCGATCCGAGAGCGCGAACCAAGCGAGGACCCCGACGAGTACGCAGCGCGGCGTTCAGCCGCTGAGGCGCTCTTCGATGCGAAGGCCACCGCGAACGCCCAGATTGACAAGAGCCGCATCCGGCCCCAAGCACATTGCAACACCAACCCATAAACGCACGACTACAAGGAAGGAAGCATCCATGCTTCACGAACTCGAACCGCTCCTCTCCATCGTGGAGGTCGCGGCGATCCTCGGAATCCCGAAAGCAACGCTCTACAAATGGCGATCTGAGCGGAAGGGACCCCAAGCCATCCTCGTAGGCAAGTACCTGAAGTACGAGCCTGCCGAGCTGCGGCGCTACATCAAGTCTCTCAGGGAGGCGAGCTAGATGGGGCACGTTCAGAAGAAGGGGCCGAGGACCTATCAGGCTCGGTACACCGATGACACAGGCAAGGAGTGCGCTAGGAACTTCCGCCGCGAATCCGACGCAAGGAGACACGTCAAGGCGATGGAGGTGGCGGTTGCGACCGATACGTACGTAGACCCTCGGCGATCTGCGATTCCTCTACGCGAGTGGGCGGAGATCTGGCTAGGGACGCTCGGCCACCTGAAGCCATCCACCCGCGCGCGCTACGTGTCAACGCTGAATAACCACGTCCTTCCGAGGTGGGGAGGGGTACCGCTCAAGTCCATCAATCACTCGGGAGTCCGAACCTGGTGCTCGGATCTGACCTCGAAGTACTCTCCTGACACGGCACGTAAGGCGCATCGGATCCTGTCGCTCATTCTCGATCTCGCGATCCATGATGGGCGGATCTCGAAGAACCCTGCGCGGGGCACACCAATCGCTTCCAGCGCGAGTCCGGATCGTACGTACCTGACATTCGGTGAGGTCAAGCGCCTCGTACTGGCAGCGGAAGACGAGGACAGTCTCATCATCCTCTTCCTCGCAATGACTGGATGCCGATTCGGCGAGATGGCGGCGCTCACGGTGGATCGCATCGACCACCAGCGTCGCCGCGTCGAGATCGCGTCGTCGGTCACCTCGGTGAATGGGCACCTCGTCTGGGGCACGCCAAAGGGTCATGAGCGCAGGTGGATCTATGTCCCGCCGATCCTGTGGAAGAAGCTCATGACGCATATCGGAGGGAAGGCACAAGAGGACCTCGTTTTCACGTCACCACGTGGCGAGGTGCTTCGAGCCGCCAACTTCCGGAGGCGGTTCTATCCGGTCGTCGCTAAGGCGGGCGTGCCACGTATCTGCCCACACGAACTACGGCACACGGCGGCATCGCTGGCCATCAAGTCGGGAGCGTCAGTGAAAGTGGTCCAAGCCATGCTCGGCCACAAGTCCGCGACCCTCACCCTCGACCTCTACGGCCACCTGTTCCCCGACGAACAGAGCCACGTAGCTCGTCGGATGAGTTCAGACGCACGAGCGGCTGGCATCAAGTGACGGACAAATGACGGACAACCGCGTTGGGGTGCGGGGCTATCGGGTCCAGTGCCTCAACGCAACCCAGCAAATATCGGACTTCCAGCGAGTGCACCTGATCGAAGCGCTTTCGCACTTCTCAAAACAGGGCAAAGCACT
>JAOWBN010028162.1:0-10392 GCA_028565015.1 Pinguicula moranensis
GGGCTGCAACTGCTACAGCACTCGGTGCTGCTGCTGCAAATGCTAAGTTGTTGGCTGATCAAGAAGAGAGGGAGATCAGTCATTTGTTGGCTACCATGATTGAAGAACAGGTTATTAGCCCATTCCCCATACCATTAATATGCAATGAGCTTTAAGGATCCTAACAAAATAACCTTGGAAAGGATGAGACATACAACGAAAATGCTTAATGTTGAAATGCTCAAGTACATTGTCTGAAAACTTGGGCTCTGATGAGCGCTTTTGTCCATTGCAAATGGAGCTGGAAGAGTCATCATTGATAATTCTTTTAGCTTTGTGCTAATAGTGGACTAGAGCAAAATGCTTCTATTAAATTACAGTGCTTCTTATTTAGTGAAGTTGCTGGAACTCAAAATATCAAATGGCCCAATACATATTAGGTCGCAACGGAAACGGCCTATTTGTATAATAACAAGGGCAAGGCCACGTACATTTGACCCCCCAGACCCCAACTTAGTTTAGAATATACTGGGTACGTTGTGGATTGTGGAAAATCTGATGGATTGCAGATTTGTAGGTGTACACAACTTGCAGTTATGTTCTAATATAGGTCTCCTCAACTTAGTTGGGAATATATTGAGTTCGTTGTGGAGCTGAAAGAGTCATCATTGACAATTCTTTTAGCTTTGTGCTAATAGTGGATTAGAGCAAAATGACTATTAAATTCCAGTGCTTCTATTCAGTGAAGTTGCTGGAACTTAATACATCAAAAGACACAATGCATATTGGGTCGCAACGGAAACGGCCTCTTTGTTTAATTAGAAGGGTAAGACCGCGTACATCTGACCCCCCAGACCCCAATTTAGTTGGTAATATACTGGGTTCGTTGTGGATTGTGAAAAATCTGATGGATTGCAGATTTGTAGGTGTACACAACTTGCAGTGACAGTTATGTTCTGATATAGGTCTTGTTTGTTTGAACATCAGGTTAAGAAAGTTCATAGGAAGATGAAGCATTTAGAAGACTTGGAGCTGATGATGGAGACGGAACAGGCACAACTAGAGGTACTAGAAGAAGCTCTGGTGGCGGAGCGAATGAATCTGCTGCAGATGATCGTTGCTGCTGGTATAAACAAGCCTAAAGAGCTCAGTTCAATCAACTGATTGGAGTCACTGAGAAACTCTCTGGTGTGGTTGGCCTGAAGATGAATTTGAACAATGTTCTTGAAACAATCAGGCCATGTATCCATTTCATTCACCCGTACGAGTGCATTAATCCTTTTCAAGGGGTGACCAATTGGTAATTGGTATCAGTATTGTTGCTTATAATTTTAGACTTTGTTTACCAATTCGGAGGTTGCAGGCTCTCTTCGGGATTGTTTGCCCGAATTTTAACGAATTTATGTTTGGGATCATCATAAATGGATTATATGAATTAATTGGGGGTAAAAATGGTTTTGAACGATGATTACCTTTAAAAAAATTCCATGGATTTAGAGCTCAAATTTAATTACTCTAAAGCTACAAAAAAAATTTAATCCACGACGTCTCAGTATATTTTGAATTAAATTGGGGTATGAGAGATCAGATTTACGTGAACTTAGCTTTGTAATTATACAAAGAGATCATTTTCGTCGTGACTCAATATGCATTGCGTCATTTAATGTATTGAGTTCCAGAAACTTTACTAAATAGAAGTACTAACATTTAATAGAGTCATTTTGTTATAATTTATTTAAAAAAAGCAACTTTACCTAGTATATTTACAATTAAGTTGGGGTCTGGAGGTCTAATGTACGCGGCCTTACCCTTATAATTATACAAAGAGGCCATTTTCGTTTTGCGACCCATGCGGGTATCGATCCCTGGACCTCATAGTTGTAAGGTTTAGTTGCTCACCACTTGCGCCACCAGGACTTAATAAAAATATAAGGCTGTTTACGGATATTAGGGGTATCGATATCGTCGATAGTGGTACCTGTATCACTAATAACCGGTAGTAGATTTTCGATACCATTATTGTTAAATATTGGTCTTAATGATACTAGTAACAGGTAAAACCCGTTGAAACCTGAATAAAATAATTTGGGTCTCATATACACAATATTCCTCCCAAATTTTCCATCGCATTTTTAGATATGAATGAAAAACTAAAAATGCAGTGAGAAATTCGGAAGGAATGTTGTATATATAGGTGTTGGGATAGTAACCTAGAACATCAATCGTAATGATGGTGCACTTGTTAGTTGAATGATTTATATCATATTGTTCCTCGAAATTTTTGTATGTGTTGCATGGATAATTCGAGATGATGACTCGATTTGTGAGACTCCATGAAAGATATCTAAAAACTTTAAATGAGTCCCTGGTCTTATATCATTAGCACACAACAATAGATGATTATAAGGACTAGTATGTGGATTAATTCATGAGCATGTTTGACACATCATTGATATGAGGTATCTATTTAATCACATCAATATTCGTGTACGAGGTACATGGTATTGAACATGACCCATGTTGACTTGCTGTATGGAGTGTGTTTGTGTCATTAGTAGAGTCATAGATAGTATCGATTCTGTTATCTGAGATATTCATAATTTTAGATGATTAATGTGTATTATGCAAGATTATTAAACAATGCTTTTAATCGAAGGCTATAAAGGTAATTTACGAATATGCATGACTCATGATAGAGTTTATGAATGATCAAGAAGATACCTTTGTCCATCTCACCTTGTGTGAGATTGGTGATATACCTGGGCCATTTGATGCAGTGATAATTGTCATGCAAGAATTTGTGATTATCGGATAGTCACATACAAACAATTATGCACTGAGGATCAAGAAAATTAATTGATGGTTAAGGATGATACATTCCCACGCTTGACATTAATTAATGAATATTGCGCGCCGAAGGAATTAATACCAAAGGAGATTAAAGGATCACGATATGTTTGTACTAGATCAGATGATCATAATGCATTACTAGATGCCAACTATGATTTATAAATTAAAGATTATTAATTTATTACCGATATGAATATAGATCCTACTAGATCGCTCTATTTAACGAACTGAAGCACAAAAGATTAATTATGTGAGATATAATTAATGGGTTTCAGAAATGGATTGAGATTGGGCCTAGCCGAATTAATCGGGCTTGATTAAATCGACTGCCAAATAGAAGAGAGGAAATGGGCCTTGGTGAGACTGAGCCCAATTCGAGAATAATTGCCGCAAGGGGCAATTTAAGGCTGATGGGCTTGATTTAATCGAGCCCAATGCATTATGGCTAATGGGATCGATTTAATCGAGCCCAATGGAAGACCTATAAAAGGCATTGCCTTCTCACACGACGTGCATCGTTTTTTTTTTGCCTCATCTCTCTCTTGAACCGTAATGAAGAAGAAGAAGGCATCGCCGTTTGTTGTTCCTCTGCGTGTCCGAAGCCCGAACGGAGGTCTAGCAGCCTCGTCTCTTTCATCTAGGAGCGTACGCGGTAGAGGCCTCATATTTGAAGGCTGCCATGACCGGGGAAGACGACCGGAGCTCGATAACTCGCCGAGAATGTAAAATCTTTTCAACTCCTAGCTTTAGGTCAAACATTTACACTATTAGGTACTAGTTCGATTAGGAAATCGCATGAAATTTTAAATTTCTGCCTTTCATGCTAAAATCAAAACCCTAGCTGGATTTCCAACAGTAGTATTAGAGCAGTTGGGTTTAATTTCGAATCTAGGTGTTTGATTGTGTGATTAGGAAATGGAATTAGAGAAATTGCATGAAATTGGCCTAATTGCATATGAATTTAGGAAACCCTAAATTCTAGATTTCAGGATTGTGTTCAATTGAGCCTTGTTATCATTTAATTGAATTAATTTAGGGATGGTTGATGTTTCCTTTAAGTCCAATTACATGTTAGTTGAGGTTTTGTTGAATTGAGATGCAATTTTTTGGAAAACCCAAAAGTATATGGACTAATTGGCAGCTTGTTGATTGTTAAGTTCATGAGCTCATTAAGCATGTTTATTCTCGAACTAAAGCCTATGGGATTTATAATTACTAGTTGCCAAATTAACTTGCATATTCTGGATGTGAGCTTATTCGATTGGTTTTGAGTTTGTCTTGTGATCGTTTTAGCCATATGTATTACCTTTAGTATAATGTGTGATAGATAACACGTTATTCGAATGCTTGTGCTAATTTGGTCTTGCTGGAAGTTGAGTAGTATGACATATTTTTGTTTAAATATATTGTGTAATTTTATAATTACATGTTTGTTTTATGGCCTATTGAGCCATTTATTATTTTTTGGCAACCTGTTAAGACATCATTGGTTTATGGCAACATGTTGAGCCATTCATTAATACTGGCAACTTGTTTATGCTATTTCTTTCATTGGTAACCTGTTTATGCCAATTTGGGGCTCGTATGCCCGATTAGTTTGGATGTTAGTTTCGAGTTCATGGGATGGATTCTCGGGAAGACATCTAACTGCTCGAGAAATGGATTTGGCCATGGAGCAAATGTGACACTTCAAGATCAAAGTGAAGATGTCATACTACTCAACAAAATAATTGCACGGGATGTAGTTATTTTTGCATTTATTTATTTATTTACTTACCGCTTTCTTCGTGCATTTGAAAATTGAGCTGCATGTCTAGGTTCAAAAATGCATGCCAACCTAGACTTAGGTTAAACTTCAAAGCACGATTCAAGTCTTAATAAAAATTGGACGTACTGCACTTCCTACTATATCCCCCCTCAAACTATTGGAATTGGGATGGCGCGATCCTACTTAGTAGGCATCTCCTTTTATCTTTTAGGATTTGGGGTCGTGTGGGGCATATAGAGTGAGATTTGTTTAATAGGGCTATCGGACCGTGCTCGGGCCTTAGTGTAGAGTGTTGACTAACACGGGGTATAGTTAACAAACTAAGAGTCATATGCCAGGCATACGATTAATCGAGATGGTTTACCTAAAAACCCCATTACAAGTTTACGCCGACGCTGGCTTGGTTTGGTAAAATATGGATCTTAGTCCTACTACATGAAGGGACATCTCATAAGTAGTGGGGTGTTCAACTGTATACCTTGCACTGAACACAAGACATGAAACTGAACTGAATCTTTGCACTTGTTTGATGTTTCTTTGTAGATTATGGCTACTAATCACAGAACTTATACCCTCTTGCTTCTGTCCAGGAACAAAACAAACTGAACGGTACCGATTTCGCTGATTGGTACTGTAACCTAAAGATTGTTTTGGAACACCAAAAGAAAGGGCATGTGTTGGATGTCTCTTTGCCTGCTCTTCCTGCTGGCATTGTTCCTCGTGCCGAGCGAGAGCGGTATGAGAAAAAGGTCGATGAATCAAATGAGGTGAGTTGCCTTATACTTGTGTCTATGACACCTGATCTTCAAAGGTGCTTTGAAGATTGGAAAACATACGATATGATACATGATCTCAAGAACATGCTTCAAGAGCAAGCGTGCTGCGAGCGATATCGTATAGCAAAGGAACTCTTTGAATGTAGGATGGTTGAGGAGGCCTCAGTCAGTGCCCACGTTCAAAAGCTCTTGGGTCTCATTGAGCAACTTGGGAAGTTAGGCTCAACCATGAACAAAAAGGGCTGTGCACCGACCTAATCTTGCTCTTCTTGCCACCGAGCTTTTGCATGTTCATCATGAACTACAACATGGAAGGAATGGTGAAGCCATAGAACGAGTTGCACTCTTTGCTATCCATGGCGGAGACATCCATCAGGTGGGCACCTGATGTGTTGTCAGTGTTGGGACAGAGCAGGAAGACAAAGAAGGAAAAGTTCAAACGCAAGAAAAAGGCAACTGGAAAGGGTAAGGCTCCGGCTGGGAGCAAGAGTGCACCCAAACCAACCAAAGTTTCCATACCGACTCCGGACACTATGTGCTTCTACTGCAAGGGCAAGGGCCATTTCAAAATGGAGTGTCTGAAGTTCCTCACGTATTCATGCTGTTGAAATTAATTTCGCTATGTCATCTACTACTTCTTAGGTCGTGGAAGTGCTCATATTTGTTCAAATATGCAGGCACTAAAAGAAAGTAGAAGGTTGGTGAAGGGTGAAATGCAATTCAAATTTGGCAATGATGCACTGGTTTTGGCCGTGGCTGTTGGAGACTTGGAATTGATTTTGCCCAGTGGGTTTGTAATAGAACTGAAAAATGTCTTTTATGTTCCTTGCACTGGTAGAAACATTATGTCTGTGTCTTGTTTAGAAACTCTTGGTTTTAAAGTTTACCATTGAGAATAGATGTTGTACCATTTCTCGAAATGGTTTGTTTTATACTAGTGCTTCTTGTGTTTATGGTTTATATGTGACTGACCCTGGAACGCCCATATACAATGCCAAAAGATTCAAATCAAGCAATAACAACTCAACCCTCATATTGCATTGTCGCATAGGTCATATAAACGAGAATCACATCAAGAAGCTCCAAGTGAATGGACTTCTAATCATTTTTGAATGGGAGTCAGTTGATAGATGCGAATCTTGTTTACTTGGGAAGATAACCAAAACACCATTTAATAAGGTCGGTGAGAGAACCACCAAGCTGTTGACACTAGTTCACACAGACGTGTGTGGTCCTCTAGACACAAGCGCGAGAGGTGGGTATTTGTACTTCATCACGTTTATTGATGACTTCAGTAAATATGTTTGTGTTTAAGATGAGGCACAAGTCGGAATCCTTTGAGAAATTCAATGAGTTCCATAATGAAGTCGAAAATCAACTTGGGAAGAAGATTAAGGCACTATGATCGGATCGTGGTGGAAAATACCTGAGCATTGAGTTTAGAGATCATTTTAAAATCTGCGAGATTGTTCCACAGTTGACTGTACCCGGAATACCACAATGTAATGGTGTGTCCGAGCGCAGAAACCGCACATGGCTCGACATCGCTCGACATCGTACGGTCGATGATGAGTCGAGTGTGCCTTTATCCTTTTGGGGATATGCTCTCGAAATGACTCTTTTCACATTGAATAGAGTCCCACAAAAATTAGTAGACAAGACTCCGTACGAGGTATGGACGGGAAGGGTCCCTAACTTGTCATTTCTCAAGATTTGGGGATGCAAAACTTATGTTAGGCGATTGATGCTCGACAAGCTCGGTCGCAAATTTGACAAATGCTTCTTCGTAGGATACCCGAGGGAAACCAAGGGTTATTACTTCTATCATCGGTCGGATAATAAAGTTTTTGTTGCCCGACATGGTGTATTCTTGGAGGAGGAATTCCTTTCCAAAGAAAGTAGTAAGAGCAAAGTTATACTCGAAAAAATTCGAAACCCACTACCAGAGACTTCAGGCCAGACCAAAGCGGAGCAAGTTCCAAGTGGGGCTATGAAACAAGCTGCACCATCTGTTAGAAGGTCATGGAGAGTAGTCCGAGAGCGTGGCAGGTACTTGGTATTACATGAGATATTACTTGTTGGTGATATCGATCCCATGACATATTATGAAGCAATGTTAATTAAAGACTCCGAAGAATGGCTTAAAGAAATGAAGTCTGAATTGCAATTTATGGATGACAACCAAGTGTGGGACCTGGTTGACTTGTCTAAAGGGATAAAGCCCATGAAAAATAAATGGATCTTCAAGAGGAAGACTGACATGAATGGAAACTTGACTTTATAGATAAAGCACGCCTGGTGGCAAATTACTCAAGTCGAGGGGATCAACTATGATGAGACTTTTTCACCAGTGGTCAAGTTTCAGTCAATTCAGATCCTTTTAGCTAACCGCATTCCTGAATGGGGTTCTGGATAAGGATGTTACCTGATTGTTTTGCCTATCCCAAAAGAGTTGAAAAGGTTTGCAAGCTTAACAGGTCCATTTATGGACTGAAGCAAGCATCTCGGACTTGGAACATGAGGTTCGATGATGAGGTCAAGAATATGGGATTCATCAAAAATCTAAAAGAACCTTGTGTTTATAAGAAATTGAGTGGGCGCTCGATTGTATTTTTGGTGTTGCATGTCGATGACATTCTTTTGATAGGGAACGATGTTCCCATGCTTGAATCAGTGAAAACATCATTGAGTGCGGTTTTCTCAATGAAGGATTTGGGCGAGGCTACCTATATCCTGGGCATCCAGATCTATCGTGATAGATCGAAGAGACTCATTAGTTTGAGTTAGAATACATACATTGAAAAGGTGTTGGAAAGATTCAATATGCAGGATTCCAAGAGAGGTTTCGTGCATATGTCACATGACGTCTCTCTCAGTACGTCTCAATATCCTAGGACGCATGAGCAGAGAGAGAAAATGAGCATGATTTCATACGCCTCATCGTTTGGATCCATCATGTACAACAAGTTATGTAAGCGGCCTGATGTGTCTTATGCGCTAAGCATGACAATCAGATATCAAAAGGATCCCGGGGAGGATCACTGGACAGCTTTCAAGAATATCCTTAAGTACTTGAGAAGAACTAAGGATTTGATTTTGGTCTATGGTGGTGAGGAGCATCTCACAGTTACAGGATATTGTGATGCTAGCTTCCAAACCGACCGTGATAACTAAAAATCATAGACATGGTACATATATATGCTCAATGGTGGAGCAGTCTGTTGGAAGAGTTCCAATAAGGACAGTACAACTAACTCCAGTGTTGAAGCAGAATATATGGCTGCTTGCGAGGTAGGCAAAATGGAATTTTGGATACGAGAGTTCATTGATGTGCTTGGCGTTGTTCCCAACATTATAGATTCGATGGAACTTTATTGCGACAACACGCGAGCGATTGCAAATGCCAAGGATTACAGATCCATCAAGCGCACCATGAACATCAAGCGCAAATATCATGTTATCTGGGAATTCGTTGAGAATGGAGACATCAAAATGTACAAAGTAGGTATAGACAGCAACACAGCTGATCCACTGACAAAACCACTTCCTTTGGCCAAGCATGAGAGACTGGTGCCATGTGCATACGATTCATGAGAGATTGGCTCTAGGGCTGATACATGTATGACATAATAAGCCTGGTACGAGGTACTCGATTAGTTCTAGCTCAAGGGGAGATTATTGGGATAGTGACCTAGAGCACCAATCGTATTGATGGTGCACTTGTTATTTTTGTAAGTTGGATGATTTATATCATTTTGTTTCTCAAGTTTTTGTATGTATTGCATGGATCATTTGAGTTGATGACTCGATTTGTGAGACTCCATGAATCATATCTAAAAACTCTAAATGAGTCCCTGGTCTTATATCATTAGCACGGAATACTAAATGATTATAAGGACTAACATATAGATTAATGCATGATCATGTTTGACAGATCATTGATATGAGGTATCTATTTAATCACATGAATATTCGTGTACGAGGTACATGGTATTGAACATGACCCATGTTGACTTGCTGTATAGAGTGTGTTTGTGTCATTAGTAGAGTCATAGATTGTATTGATTCTGTTATCTGAGATATTCAGAATTTTAGATGATTAATGTGTATTATGCGAGATTATTAAGCACTGCTTTTAATCAAAGGCTATAAAGGTAATTTGCGAATATACATGACTCATGATAGAGTTTATGAATGATCAAGAAGATACTTTTGTCCATCTCACCTTGTGTGAGATTGGTGATATACCTGTGACATTTGATGCAGTGATAATTGTCATGCATGCATTTGTGATTATGAAATAGTCAAATACAACCAATTATGCACTGAGGATCAAGAAAATTAATTGATGGTCAAGGATGATACATTCCCACGCTTGACATTAATTAATGGATATTGCGCGACGAAGGAATTAATACTAAAGGAGATTAAAGGATCACGATATGTTTGTACTGGATGAGATGATCATAATGCATTGCTAGATGCCAACTATGATTTATAAATTAAAGATGATTAATTTATTATCGATCTGGATATGGATCCTACTGAATCGCTCTATTTAACGAACTGAAGCACAGAAGATAAATTATGTGAGACATAATTAATGGGTTTCAAAAATGGATTGAGAATGGGCCTAGACGAATTAATCGGGCTTGATTAATTTGACTGCCTAACAGAAGAGAGGAATTGGGCCTTGATGAGACCGATCCCAATTCGAGAATAATTGCCACAAGGGGCAATTTAAGGCTGATGGGATTGATTGAATCGAGCCCAATGGAAGGCCTATAAAAGGCATTGCCTTCTCACACGACGTGCATCGTTGTTTTTTTCCGCCTCATCTTTCTCTCTTTCTGATACGATCCTGGAGATCTAAGGAAGGCTTTGTGGGGTTAATCCATCAAGTAATGGCCGAGGCAATCCAAGAAAGATATGACCCATTCGTCCGTACAAACTCAAATGGTGGTCTATTCCAAAACTAGCAAGTGTGAACACATGCATGGCTATGCATGTGTAATTTTC
>JAOWBN010028173.1:0-10392 GCA_028565015.1 Pinguicula moranensis
TGTCCTGTCGTTGTCCAGTAAAATCACTACCAAACAGCGGACTCAAGTATTTCACCCACTTAAACCCAGAGTTGGCCACGAACAGGGATAACTGTTGTCCAGCTACCAAACGCACCCTCAGCCAACTGCCTTGCCATTTATTTATCTTGGACTGCCTATTGAGGACAAGCCACGCATGAAACTCATATTTTTTTTTGGTAGGTAATCATAGATTCGAAACTCACTAGGTATCCGGGTCGACCCTAGGGCTCTACCCGACTAATTTCGAGATGACAGTGCCAGATTTGAAGCCCAGCCAGACTCGAACCCCACACCTCTAGGCAAACCCTATGGTGAGGGAATAACCGCTGGGATAAATCGCACCCTCCGCATGACACTCATATGGTAAACGAGAACACATGTGATAGAAAGAAGAATACACAAATGGAAAAATAGATTACTTTCACTGGTAGAGAGATTAACCCTTGTGAAGTCAGTCTTAACTAGCCTGCCTGTCTACTATTTATCGATTTTCTTGGTTCCTAAGGCAGTGCTTAAGTAGGTAGAGCAAATCTGCGCAACTTCTTATGGAAGCAGAATCCTAACAATAACAGATCCGAACATTATCCGGTGGACAACCTTATGCAAAGTTGTGGACATGTTGCTGCTATGAATAAGCCATTACTCTAGCAAAGTGGTTATGGCTTTTCAGAGTTGATAGCAGCCTATGGAGCAAAGTTATCAAATCAAAATATCTTCAAGACCATGATAATATGGAGGTTTTCCAAAGCTACATGGTTCAATAACTCGCGAAATCATCGAATTATCACCCATTTACTATCTACCAAACGGATCCTACCAGCTGATCATCGAACTATTGATTGTAGAGATTCTAACTTTGTACGGAAATTCATGTTTCAGCAAGGGGAAATGTGAGGAACCAGTATTGATTCAAATTTCGATATTTCCCCTATGAAAGATGAGGGATTCGTGCACTAAATGGAAACGGAAGAGATTTTGAACCAGAACAGTATCCACGTGATGCAGTATATGCCATGACAGACAAGAAACAACATATAGGCTTTGTTTTATAATAATAACTCAGGTTCGAGTTCCTTTGAAGAAAATAAGACAAGAAACGGCAAGATAAGTTTCATTCTAGCAGAGTACCAATGTTCTCAGGCAAATATAGATGTGGGGAAGAACACATTGCTACCAAATCCATGGTGCTAAATTTGCATCTCAATTCTTCACTTTTCCAAGAGCTTCTCGATGAGGTCTGCTGCATCTTGAACGGTGGTGATACTCTGGGCACTTTCTTCCTCCACGGAGATTCCAAACTCCTCCTCAAGTCCCATGACAATCTCAACCTATAAACGCGTTCCAGTCGTCAATGGCTAAGAGAGAAACAAATGTGAAAATTACTGAAAGAATTGTTCGTGCTGACTTACTGTGTCAAGAGAATCAGCTCCAAGGGTTGCAAATGTCGACTCTCCATTGACCTCACGGCTATCAGAAAGAGCCAATTGCTTCTTCACAATTTGAACCACTTTCTCCACCGTCTCAGGTTTGGCCTGCAATGATTTTTTTGGGGTTATTGCAAGCTCTTGACAAGAATGCACATGTTAAAGTTGCAACCATCAGGTTGAGGAAAAGAAACTAATCAAAACAGTATATCCTAAACAATGAAATGACTTGATTTCGAAATAGAGATTCCCAGCTAAAAATTTATGCCATAGAGAAATCAATACCCATACTAATAAATGAAGTCATGTGGAATATGCTCTACTTTTCCATGCTTGCATGTAGAGCATTGGCAAAGGGACGGTATAAAACCAAGTGATTAATTTACCGGTGAGCGCATTAATCCGATGCATATTATAGTCTTTTTCTTCATACAAAGCTAATTAAATATGGTGGGAACTTCTTTGAAAAAGAATGGTATAGAAACAATGCATCTTCAGTCGCAACGAAAACAGCCTCTTTGTATAATTACAAGGGTAAGACTGCGTACATTTTAAATTGTGGTGGTGGTGGTACAGAAAAAAGGTGAAATTTAATTTTCACAACAAAAACCAGATCAGCAAGCCCATTTTAGAGAACGTTGCATGAAATGAAACTACTATGAACACAAGAAAAGGTATAATATAGATGAGAGCTACAAGACATACTGCACATGAAACTCGGAAGCGAAGGACTGGCAACCTCCGAGGAAGGAAGCTCTTCCCACCGAATGAAAGTGATGGCCTCAAAGAATTTGAAACCTGCACAAACGAAATAATAAGCATGCGTGGACCTCAACAGTTAACACACCGCATAACTAAAAGATCATTTCAATTTGGGACTTGATAACTCATCAATTACTGAACTGATGCAGCTCATTATTATCTCATCAAAAACCCTTCTGCTATACTGAAAAATCTTCTAAAAAAGTGAAGCACAGCAGCAAAGTTCATAAGGAAAACATGAATGCTGCCTGTTTCAAGAATCGAGACAAATCCCTGATGATATCAAATAAGGAGCACGGGTTTGGATCCAGCTATAAACTATATTAAAAGAGAATTACATCAAAGCACCAATATGAGTTCTATATACACATTAACTAAACTATATAAACCAAAAACGTAACAATTAATTACAAACTTATTAACTTGTTTCTTTATTCAATCCTCTGTTAAGCTTTAGTCAATGATAAATACCAAAAGCCACAAAGATAAAGATATTGTTTTTGGCACAAGGATGGGTGTACTGAAGAGAAACTAAGAGTGTACAACGTTATATCATGAAGTTCATTAGCAAGTACACGAGCTTAAAAGTCACTGTCCCAGTCAAAAAGGCAATAATCCGAGAATAGAAACGAATTGATAACATCGATATGGCATCAATTTACCAGTAACCCCTAGATATCTCACGATCTTTCTAAAGATCAATTCAATTTGTGTATAATTTACACTAGATCGAAATACTGGACACTTCATCATTCCACAACATATATACATAAAAAGAATAAAAGGTCATTAAAAGGGCGAAACTTCGAACAATAAATCACATAGATTCAGAAATACACCAGATCATGAAGATTTAAACTGAAAAAAAAAAATCCAACCCACAAAAACCCAGCAAAAAAAGCACTCAAATAACCGGCAGGAAACATATAAATATACCCAACTATCAAAAGAAGGCAACGTAATCAACCTGACTCTGTTTCCATGAGATCGAAACCGTTGAAAATGAGACAGAGGATGCGGAGAGAGAGGCCATTTCTAAAGGGATTCCGAGACTGGATCGGAAAATTGTAAGGAAGAAAATGGAAGGAAGAGAGGGTGGCGGAGAGTCCGAAGAGGCCTGAGTTGTATGAAGAAGCGGCAGCCAAGTGAGAGTGTATAGGCAGCCGAGTTACCGAGTTTTATAGGACTTGTTGTTGACTGACTTGTGTACTTTGCTTGTATCGAAAAATGGGGCATGTCAAGCTCTCGTCTTTCTATCGGGTCGGGCCTAACAAGTAACAATCACATGGAAAAATAGCACAGAATAATTCATGAAAGTGAAAGAAAACTCAGATGCAGAATACAGAATCCAGGGCGTTGAGAATGTGAAAATAAAATAATAAAATAATAAAATAATAAAATAATAAAATATAGGTTTGTAATTGTCAAAATCGTCAAGTTCAAGTAAAAACAATAATGAAATTGTTTGTGATGCACAGAATTTTTTTATTTAATGAAATAAATGAGAATTTCGTAAGTTTTTTTTAGTAAATGATAAATTTCATAATACTCGAATAAGTAAATATGTAATTGAAGAAATTTACTATAGGACTGCAAACATTATTTTCAAATACACTTAACGGGTGTTTGCAAATTTCATTAAAAAACATCTTTTGGCTTTGGCGGTGAAAAAGTTTATTTGGAATGTTTGTTTTTGGCTTTGGCGGTGAAAAAGTTTATTTGGAATGTTTGTTTTTGGCTTTTGGCGGAGAAGTAAAAAAAGCTAAAAAGTTATAATCATCTATAGAGTGGCTTTTGGAGTGCTTTTGGCGATGATAATTTTGTAATTATTTAAAAATTTAAATTTTAGACATTCCTAACCTCATAAATAATTCAATATTCCCAAAAAAACTTAATTCGAGGATATTTTTATTATTTCTCATTTATAAGTTAAGAAAATTAGTTTTTGAAATAATAATATGCAAATACTATATTTGTGATGTTTGCTGTAATAAAGCATATTTTGCAAACACTTTTCAATTTCTTCATAAAATCTCATTTTTTTCAAAAGATCTATTAAGAAGTTGCTTCTATATAAGCACAAGAACTTGCAAACACTCAATTAATGTAAAAAGTACATTGCCCCATGTTTTTGGACTTATAACCTTTTTTTTTAATTTTTAACATACAAAGCAAGTAGAAGTAGAAACAAATACATAAAAATCAAGATTTATTGTGGAAAAGATAAAAGCAATTTACAAAAGTATTTGTCCACTCTGATATTTCTATGTATTATTGTTTGTAATTTGGAATTAATTAATTTAGATATAATTGGAAATCGACATTTACCGTTAGACTGACTATCTTATGAAATTTGATCATCTTATAAAGATCTGAAATAATATTTGAACCTTCTACTAACCTTTCATAAATAATAACTATCAATTGGGCCAAAAGTCGTTGGAAAGGTAGTAGCTGGCAGCCCAATAATTGAATGGTCCTTTTCATTAAATATTTGCAAATAAGTTTCTGACAACTAACCCACCCTAAAACATCTAAGTTATTAGTCCACTTAAATAGATTTGACGCGTCAGGTCCATTTTGTCCAGGGGAAAGGGGCAAGACATAAGCCTAGTGGGGATGGGATGGGGTGGAGGGTACGCCTAAAACCTTGTGTGGCACGGCTGACGAGTTTTGCTCATCAGGATACTCTCGATGCTTGGTTGGTCGTCATTGTCGATTTGAGCACCAGTGTTCTGGATCTGGTAGCCCACGATCTCGTGCCGGAGATTTTTATATGCTGTCTCAACAGTGGGTAGTGGATTTTCCTTCATTTTGCATTTGATAGTGTAAGTCATTATTTACTGCTGCCAAAAGTTAATACAATCGTGTTTCTTGGTGCAGCCATTCGTAAGTGGCAATGTCTTGAGAGCAAGTCATGGGATTTGGTTATCTACTATCCACACCCCTCCAAATACGTTGTAGAGCATTGTACACTTCTTCTAGTGAGCCTTGACCCTGGCATTGTCGATTAGCTTGAACCGACAAATCATAAATTTGAAAAGCATCAGATCCACTGCTATACGTAGTTTCAAGCCCCACCCAGAGATTCTGGGCAGTTGGATATTTGGCAATCGACTGACTAGATTTCTGTCAATATTGTCTAATATCCAAGAACACACACATAAATTTGATTGCTCCCACCAGTAATAACCGTCGTCACTAGAAGATGGGGTGGTTTGCCCATCAAATGGCGAAGGCGACCCCAACCGCCTACGACACCTTTCATCACCCGCGCCCATAATGGATAATTATTGTTGTCCACCTTGATGCTGAGGCTAATTGATTTGTTAATTTTTTGTGGTTGGCATTTGTTTGAGAAGAATGATTAATTGGGTTGGTAGACTCCCGGGGATCAACTTCTGGTGTGATTTGGCCACCATTAGCCGCCTTCGGATCTGATCGGACATAAGAGTTATGAGATTGGTAAGTGATTAGATTTACAGGTTGGTTTGGAGAATCGAAACCTGCTTTGATACCATGATAACTCGTAGGATTCTTAATCTCATAATTCCTTGTTTTATTAAGAAAATGCTTTAAATACATGTAGAAGAGTCAGCTAATAAGTGGTTGTAGTGACCCCCTCATTCCATCCCATCCATCCATTCCTTTTATGATTTCTTATCTGCATATATTTGGAAAGAAAATATTTATGATGAAAAATAGTCAAAATTGCTAATTTTTGCAAAAAAAAAAAAAGAAAAGAAAAGAAGACCAATTGTCACAAATTTCAAGAAAAATTAGTCAAATTTTTAGATTTTTTGAAAAATTTGAAAAAAAAATTTGACTGTAATAAATGAAAAGTTTATATAATTTTTGAAGCTCAATTTATGTGGGTAGTGTTTGTGATGATTTCTTAATCTAAACTCACCGTCCATTTGCGCTTTGCCTCACGATGTCCTATCTAATATTCCTAATGTACATATGAAAAAAAAATATTTATAATGATAATTAGTCAAAATCGTCAATTTTCTCAAAAATTGAAAACTCATCACTGATTTTTAGAAAAATTGTCAAATTTTAAGATTTTTGAAAATTTTGAATATTATTTTGGATGGTGATTACTGAAAGGTTTATATAATTTTTAAAGCAAAATTTAATTTATGTGGATAGTGGGTGTGGTGCCCCATTCGTCCCAGTCATCCACCCGCCCCTTACCCTCACGATAATTTATCTGAATTCTAATACAGATATTTGAAAAAAAAAATACTGTAATGATAAATAGTTAAAATTGCTTATTTTTGTAAAAAAAAAAAATGAAGACTAACCATTAAAGATTTTGAGAAAAAATATTCAATTTTTTTCAAAAGTAATGGAAAATCTGAAAAATATTTGGAATGATTATTAATGAAATGTTTATATAAATTTTAGTTTAAAAAATTTAATTTATGTAAGTAGTGGGTGTGGTGACCTCGTCGTCCCGGTCCATCCATTTGCCATTTTGCCCTTTGTCCCTTACGATGACCTATTTTGTATTCATAATGTATTTTTTTTATAACCGTGGTATCCGGAGTAGTACCCCCGACCCGATTAATCCACAGGATACATATGCCGTGGCCTCAATGCATGTACCAGGTAAGACATGGGCCGAAGCCCAAGGACCGTGGCCTCGACACACGATTTTCACCAACGAGATTAGAACCCTGGACCTCTGGGCACACCCTGAGAATCCAGGCAGACCTCGACTGCTGGGACACACGTCAGTGTTGTATTCATAATGTACATATTTGAGGAAAAAATGCTTACAATGATAAATAGTTAAAATTGCTTATTTTTGCAAAAAATTGAAGATACAACAACTATCACAAATTTGGAAGAAAAAAATTAATCAAATTTTAAGCTTTTTGGAAAATCTTTAAAAAAATATTTTGAAAGGTTTACATAATTTTTCAGGTAAAAATTTAATTTATATGGATGATGTATGGTGACTCCTCGTCCTGGCCAATCCAATAGTCCATTTGCCCTTTGCTCGTCACGATGGCCTACATGAGATTTCTAACACACATATTTGAAAATAAATGATTATGATGATAAATAATTAAAATTCTTCATTTTGGCCAAAAAAAAATTTAAGGCTAGCATAATAGATTTTGAAAATATTAGTCAAACAATTTTAAGATTTATGGAAAATTTGAAAAATATTTCTAATGATGATTAATTAAATATTTATATAATTTATAGTTCCAAAATTCAATTTACATAGGTGGTCAATTTGGTGTCATTCTCATCCCGGTCCATCCACCCGTCCCATTGCCCATTGCCCCTCACAATAGCTTATCTGAAATATTGTTAATGAACATATTCGAGGAAAAAATACTTATGATGATAAATAATCAAAATTATTCATTTTCACAAAAAAAAATAATGATCATCATAGATGATGATTAATGAAATGTTTATATGAAAAATTCAATTTACGTTATGGTGAGTTTAGTCACCTCCTCGTCCCTTTTGCTCACGATGGTATATCTAGTATTTTTAATGCACAAATTTTGAAAAAAAAATGGTTGTGATTATTAGTCAAAATTGCTCATTTTTACACAAAATTAAAAACTCATCACGAATTTTGAGAAAAATTAATCAAATTTTCAAATTTTTGAAAAATCTAAAAAAATATTTTGGTTAATAATTAATGAAATATTTATATAATTTATAAGTTAAAATTTAATTTACATGTATGATGGATGATGTGACCTCATCGTCCCGGCCTATCCACCCAATCCTTGCCCCCGGGATTCAAGTCCCATGTCCCTGGGCTGCCCCTTGAGGCCCAAGCCTCCTCACCCCAATTTTTTTAACCCCTAAAATTTTAGGGCTGAATTCAATACCTTGTAAAAGTACTAACTCCATACATGAAATTGTTATATAAAACATAAGAAAATATCACTTGAACTAACATATGAACCATAACAGAACAGAAAAGCCGGGTTCCAATTCTCCAAATAATAGTTTTTATTGTTCTAAGGACGAAAAAAAAGGTGTTGCATTAATGCATGTAAGAATGTTCTCAATATGCCCCAAAAAATAGCAGAAATAACGAATGCAGAATCAAAGATATGTTTGTCTTGCCTCAGAGCAGTTCCATGGTTTCTCGGCTGAAACATAACACAAATTTGCAGGTACATGCACCTCCCTGTGTTGATCTGGCAGCAAGTATACACGATGATGATGTTCATGATATATTACATGTTGTCTTTAACTCACTCGTTACTCGTGTAGCTCTTGTCTTTTTTCTTTGATGGCCTCGGTTTTCTTCGTTGGGCGCCAACTCCCGCGGGGTCGCCCAATGGGCCGGACCATGTTTGGATCGGATCTTTTGGGTAAGAAAAATTCATGGAGGTGAATGGCACATCTGGAGGATCAATGTGATGGGATGATCCCAAAGGATAACCCATACCTCCGTCCTGGTGTGGAGGGGGGAATTTTTCGCTTTTGCACTTTGCATTTGCATGACTGATCAGGCGCCGTCTCTGTTTCACACAGGAACAACAAAAGTAAGTTATAGTAGCAGTTATAGGTCAAGGCCTTGCTCAATGTAACCTCTGTTATCCAGCAGCAGTAGAAAGGAACGATCTCAAACAAAAAATTACTTTAATATCTTGAAGTAACATGGAATAGATATTGCTGTTAAGTAGCAGAGTATCACATATCATATTCAAAAGGTCGAAACAATTTTCAGAACCATCATAAAATGCAAAAATGATATAGACCATCAATCAAGTACAGAATTAGGAGGAGCGTCTCTTTCTAATGACTGCTGGTTCCTAAAGTGGGGTGGACAGTGGGGGTGAAACCTAGGGGTGGTGTTGGTGGCGGATTGGCGCTATTCGCCACCGACACCGACTTCTAGTGGGTGGGTTTTTCGCCCACCGCCACTGCCACCGACTTCTAGTTGGCCAAAACCGATAACCATCAAATCCATCATCTATAACCGTCGGTGGTGACCAACAATTTCAAAAAAAAAAAATCCATAATAATCAATAATTCATTACATGCATAAATATGACTCAAAAATACCATAATAACAATAACATTCATCGAAATCCGCCACAATCCAAAAAAAGATTACGAAATAATCCATCAAGTATGATAAAATTTCATGCCACAAACAAAATAATTATTAAATTATTTTTTTAATAAACTAAAAATAAAAAATCGACTGTCGGTGGCGGTAGCGTGGCGGTGACGGATTTCAACCCAATCCGCTACGGCCACCGACTTCTTATTGGAATAAAAAATGCATCCACCACCGACCACCTAAGTAAACCGCGAGGTGAAAGTTGAACTAACTCGAACAGAAAGAGAATAAATGAAAAATGAAAAATAAGAAGGTAATGGCAAGAAATACAAGTGCTGAGAAAAATAAATGGCATTATCTCATGATGGAGAGGGCATACATCTAAATTGGCCTGCAGCTCGGCATTGGCTTCAGGGGCAGGGATTGCCCGAATTCCTCGATCACGTGTACGTGTCTTCTTCCCAACATCAGTTTGTGTTTTACCATCAGTTCTTAACCTACAATAACAGAATTTCTTCCAGATTTCCAAAGAAATTTTGGGGAAAATGAAAAAGAATCTGCAATGGGGGTATATAAAGCTACAAGAAGGGAACTAATTAAAACCTTCGAGCTTCTTCATCACGTCGCTTGGCATCAATTTCCTTACTTGGTGGATACTTGGGCAGGCTAGAAGGATCACATGCATGAGGTTTCGTTGTGAATAACTGTCACAGAAGCAACAACCGAAAGAGTTTGCAAAATGCATCAACGTTAAAATCTATAAAGGAGCAATTATTCTGGTGAGCTGACTTTTGAGACTAGATACTTTAGTTATTATGATGAAACAGTTCTAGAACTAGAACAATCGTACCAAAATGTATCTGGACATTTCTGTATTATTAGGCAAGCAAAATTCTCACCAAGCACACAGGACCAAAAGATGATACATAAATGGCAGGCTGAATATATTAAGTACATTCAGTATAGGATAAGGTAAAGAGAACTTACTTCACTATTTAGTGCAGCTGTTGCTGTCAAGCGATCACTTGGATCAATGGCAAGCAAAGTGTCGATCAAAGGCAATGATGATGGAGGGAAATCTTTAAATGTCTCCCTTATGCATCTTTTATATGATTGCTGGGGTTTGAA
>JAOWBN010028184.1:0-10391 GCA_028565015.1 Pinguicula moranensis
GGAACAAGATGATTTTAGTCATCCAGTATACATGAAATTAATAAGAGCACAATGCTCTAGGTCACACTAAACTAACAGTTGGATAGGGTATCCATCAAAAGTGAAAAAATGCTCTATCTGATGTGCAAGGAATTGCGCCAATGATGTGTCGTTTGGGGCTGCATTGTCAATAGTCAATGCCAATACCTTCTCCACCCCCATCGTCCTTAACAATCCTCCATGGCATTCAAGATTCCGTTCCAACGTGATTATCAAGCTTGAAAAAGCCCACAATACGTTAGTGCAATACCCAATTGACATCAATGAAATGTGTTGTAATACACATATATGTAATGTTTTGACGCGATGTTCATGTGTCGATCGCCAAGCATAGATAAGGGTTGAGCTTTAACTTTGACCTTTATTACACATACACGGCCATGACATCACGTCTTGCCATTTTTCTAAAAATGAGCGCAAAGCGAGGCTCAAATTGGCTAAGCTCCTATGAAAGCTTTCCTTCTCAACCACTCGAAATAAAAATTCATCTAGAATGATACACTCTGCAATGGCCTTTCTGCACAACTTTTCATCATACCTATCAGTTATCATAGTCCCTTTAGTCTCAACAGTACATGAAGTTGCATCAAAGATCATCTGTGGTTGTGACAGATCCTTCTTTGCGTCCGCATCCTTTCTAGCTTTGCAACTGTTGTAATGAGATTTCATAGATCCAGTTTCTGCAATGACGCGATATTTTCTAGTAGGATGGCCAAAGTAATTGCATCTCGCCTTTGAATTATTTGGATCATATGGCCTCAGAACAGTGAAGTATTCCCACAACCATGATCATTTGGCTCTTTTTTTGGGATTAGGAGGCAACATTAGTGTGGTGAGTTCATCCTGTGTATCATGAAAGTCATAGTCATCTTGTGTATCAAGATCATCAGATTCCCTTGCCATGCGATCATCCTGAAACTAAAATGAAGAAATTCAAACTAAAAAACAAACTGGTTGGAGGGAGCCAATTCAAATTACTAGGATAGAGAGATTAAAACAGGAACATGGATTGAAATTAATTAAACAAGAACAAAAGAATCCACTATCTGTAATATTCAAATTCAAATGCTTCTTACGGTGAAATCACTGAATGAAATAGATAGGAAGTATATGTCACTAATCTGACTACAAAAATTGCACTACATAAATTGCAAATTTTCAACCAGGACCATAGCCATCCGACACAATAAAAGTTATATATAGGAAAATCACAGTCACAAGTAAAAAAATTCAAACCCACAAGCAGCCTAAATTCTTCTAATGTAGTCAAAAGTAAATAATCATCAAAAATAGAGAATTTTGAGACAAAAGTAAATAAAGAGAGAATGAGATTTGTTAAGTTTGTTGCAATTTATGTGGTTAGGAAATTGTAACTACTTTTAAAACAAAATTGTCCAGCTTCTTGTGCAATTTTCTTACTCTTGTAGTTTCCATCTCAGTGCTTTGCTTACTGAACGAGAGAGTCGAGTAACCCCAGATTTCTCCCTTAGCAGCAGGCTCAAATAATGCGGTGGAAATCCAGGCAGTAACTGCAGGGCTTCGCATATGCAGAAATGCAGGATGGCATAGAATCATTTTGGAGATGGATTCTCTGCTTGTAGTAAACTGGATAACAAAGAACAGTGGCTGCCCATGGTATTTATGGGAGTTTTGGGAGGAAATGATGGAAGCAGCGAGAGGCATGAAAGTGCAAGTATGTCACCAATTCAGGGAAGGTAACCAAATTGCTGATCACCTTGCCAAGATTGCTTCAAAAGGATCAAGACTGACCTGCTGGCTCAACATCTCATTACCGAAATATGCAAAAGGGGTACTAAGACTCGAGAAATGGGGCATTCCGAATATTCGAATGTAGTAATTGGAGGCCTCATTTTGGAGGAATCAGATTAACTCTCTGTAAGGGTTCCCACCCAACAAAGGGATGAACTTTTAATGCTAATGTCTTTTAATTTAAAAAAAAAACCCTAGATTTCTCCCTGTGAGTGGCTTTATTCTAGATTTGGACATTGATGGGTTTTTATTGATATTGAACTATTTGAGAATGCCTTACCAAGCGGACTTATTGGACTAGGGTAAATGATTGTCTCATCTCAAATTGCACTACACAAATTGCAAATTATCTGAATCTGGAGTCATGAACAACGAAGAATGGCGTTGAATCACGAAGAATAGTTGTTTCTCTGATGTCTGAAGACGAAGATTGAATGAAGAATGCTGGTCGTGGTCGGTGGTCGCTGAGATCTGAAAATGAAGAATGAAGTGAATTAGTGAAGTCTTTTGACTTAAAATCGCAAAGAAGAATGAAGAATGAAGTGAATTAGTGAAGTCTTTTGACTTAAAATTGCGAACAAGAATGAAGAATCTCAATGTTGCTGAAATGTTGACAAAATTAAAAGAAATGCCGAACTCATTTCTGTTTTTTAATATTTAAATTTGTGGATGTAGAATGCAAAAATCACAATTTTTCACGGTCAACTCCGCATTCCGCTCCGCAAAATTGCGGAAAGCCATACAAAGTTTTGCATTCTGCTTCCACGCGGAAGTAGAGTTTGCGGAGTGCGGAAACTCCGCATCCACTGCCCAACACTAGAAAGACTTTTCACCAGTTTAGTAAAAAGAATGAACGAGCCTATAGGTGTGGGCCGAGCCGAGCACCATCTCCTGGCCCCCAACCTACCCCAATTTGTTTTTTGGGGTAGTACAACTTAAAAAAAAAATATTTTTAGTGTACCTTTTTCGAATCTAAAATTCTTGCTCCCTTCAACTACATAATATGAATCTGTTCGATACTCACTATTAACTGTTGCTAGACATGAGTATTTTCAACCCAAAACCAGTTAACTGTCGATTTTCAGACCGGCTAAAATCGGAGGTTTTGAACAAAAAAAAATGAAATATGGTTGTTTTCAGAGGCTTCAACCGGCTGGAGACTCAAAAAAAATTTAAATTTTTTTTGGCCAGTCAAACCATTTCTGGCGGTTTGACCGTCGATTTTTCGGCGGAAAATCGCTAGAATATTAAAAAAATCAAAAAAAAATGGACACCTTTTCCACCGGATTTCCGTCGAAAAAGGTGTCCAGATTTATTTTTTATTTTTTATTTAAATTTTAGGGTTTAGGGTTTTTAGGGTTTGAAAACTTATAAACTTATATAATTTATAAAATTATATAATTTGTAAAACTTATAAAATTTAAAAAACTTATTACTTATATAACTTATAAACTTTGTTAGCTCATAAAACTTATATAACTTATATAATTTATAAAACTTAAAAACATAAAAACTTAAAAATATAATAACTTGTAAGACTTAAAACTTATTAACTTATAAAAGTTAAAAACTTGTATAACATATACAGTTTTAACTTAGATAAATATAAAAGTTATACAAGTTTATATTTGCTTATATAACTTATATAAGTTTTAAGTTATACAAATTTTTAGTTTTTAAGTTTTATATGTTAAAATTTTTTATAAGTTTTTTAGTTTTCCAAGTCATATAATTTAAGTTATATAAACTATTAATTTTATAAATTTTCAAACTCTAAGAAACCTAAAAACTAATAATCCTAAACCCTAAACTTATAAATTTATAAATTATAAAAGTTATACAATTTATATAATTTTATAAGTTATATAATTTTTATAAGTTTTTAAGTTTTATAACTTTATAAGTTTTCAAACCATAAACCCAAAAATCCTAAAATCCTAAGTTTTATAACTTTCCAAATTTTAAAAAATCTAAAACCTTAAAACCTCTAAAAACTAAAAAAAACAAAAACCCTAAAGTTATTAGTTTATAAATTATAAAAGTTATACGAATTATATATGTTTTATAACTTTTCAAACCCTTTTTTAAATACATTTATAGTTGAATTCAAACCTTTTCCCTCCCTTTTTTTATTTTTATTTATATTTTTTAAAGTATATTGTAAATATAAATTAATTTAAATTGTAAATATAAATAATAACATACATTTATTTGTATTAGTGTTTTAAATGTAAATGTGACTTCATTTATATGGTCAATGTAATTTTATTTATACTTTAATTTATAAATTATTATATACATATATGTAAATAATATTTACATATTAATATGTTTATTATATATAAGTTTATTCATTTATTGAACTTAAAACATATATACATATATATAATTTTTATAGATTTATATGACAAATATAAGAAAATATATATTTTCTTTGTGTTGGTGAAGAACGGGTAATGGCAATGATCTGAATGCCGATATATTGGTGCATTCATGACGTTAGGGAAGACACATACCCGTTCGCCTAAGCTACATAGGAGGGTCGGACAGGAGGTTAGGTCTACAGTTCATGATCAGGATTCAGCTATCAACTAAATTCTCTAGGCTCATTATTCGTTAGAATTATAGTCTTCACCTGTATAGCTTAGTTGCTTCCCTCTTTCTTCTTTCTTTCTGTTTTTGTCTTATTATGTAAATACACTATATCATATGTAAAAATTTGGCTTTCCCAAATTTAAAAAAAAAAAATTTAAAAAAAATTTAAAGAAACAAAATTTTCCTTTAAAAAAGTCCAAAAAAACTCGATTATGCCGATGGTTTAAACCGAATTTTATATAAAGGCAGTATTCCACCATAACAATGCATTTGGCACCGCATGTGCTCATTCCCGATTGAGGGATTGCAATCTCTTTATCAGTTATTGTTCACGTATTAATTAAAAAATCCAATTCGCCCAAAAAATAGGTAATAACTTTATTTACATTTAATCCCACATCCAAATTATCCGCTATCCTCAATTAGTTTAACTTATTTACTTGAATGCCATTGATAAACACCAAAAAAAATCGAACTAACGCTAATTCGTTTCGCCATACTTATCTCACGATGTTCCATGTTCCCTTGAATTTTTCCAAATTATTTCACCCAAGTTTTTCCTTTTCGGCCCTTTGATTCTTCAAACAGTCCATTGTTGTTTTTTTTGCCTCTTTGTTTCGCATCTTCATTTTACTAGGTATTTTTTTGGTCCATCGTTGGTACTGTTCGGGATTTGTCAGATTCTATACCTTTTCACTCAGAATACACACATTAGTCCAACTTTTAAACTATAGAAATTGTTAAAAATAAGAAATAAAGAGACAACGATGTAGTGCCCATGGCTCACTGAATTCTTGGATTCCGACTAGTCCACGTTGAACTCTGGAAATAGATGCTCTTGTACCTGTATTTCTTCCTTCAAATCGTGAGCTAACACTCCCAGAATACAAGATCTTCACCAAAAACACCTCACAGAATCTCTCAAAAACCAGCAAAACAAGTGTTGATGTACACGTGATAATATATCACAGCCAAAACAAACGGCTAGAAGATGAAAAGACCGAAGAACCAGCAGTTCTCCGAAATGCAGATCGAGAGAGCATTTTTCAGAGAGCGAGGAGTACGAGAAAATTATGAATTGAATATCGACATCAGCCTCCTCTGTTCCATAAGTACCCTGGACAAGATTTGATCCCATCCGTTGAATCTGTAAGATCGGACGGCTTGTAAAGAGTCTCCATAAACATGTATATCGTCCGTTGGATCAATTCTTAAATCAGCAGTCATGATCTTTCTTTTAGCACCGCTTGAATGTCGTCGTTGGATGATACTCAGAAGATCAATGGTCCACAAATACTCAACTGTTTGTATTCAGCTTCCTGATAAAGTTTCATTTACAACAGTTAAATCAGGTGCCACACGGATGGCTAAGATACATACAGACAACTTCCACAAGAAGCTTTGCATTAGAGTCGTAGGATCAAGTAGTAGGGTGTATGGTTGAAATCTCACTTCTGAATTAGGCGACAACACTTTGTAGCCTCAGGATCAACATATAATTTTACGATCACGATTAGCTTGTCTAAGTGGGGACTTTTGGGTAACTTCACCCAGCAGGTACAACTCCTTCCCAATTGTCAATGATCGGATCATATATCGCTACATATAAAAATATTTTGTTCCATAGATGAAAAAATATTACATTTTTTTCCAATTTTTAAAAGATTCATCAATATCGCTAGTGTGTGATTTATGTGAAATTTTAGTAAATGAAAAAACATTATTTGATTTCAGCAAGGATATGGATTTACATATGTTCATTTTGGTACTGCCTAGGTTGTTTCAACGAATTTAAGTTTAAACTTAGTTTTTGGGTTTTTTCATGATTGGTGTTAGTTGGAATTGGTCCACTGTGGTTGTTTTGTATCATTTAGTTATTGTGGTTGATTGAACTAAGTTTTCAGGAGCCTTCTTATTTGTTAGATGTGCTTGGTTTAACATTAGTTGATTTCAACAAGGATTTGGATTTACATATGTTCATTCTTTGGTATTAGTTGGAAATGCTTGCATACATAACATCATAAACAACACCATGAACAACATCATAAACTGAAACTGCATTCAAGTAACAAAATCCACTAACTTGGGAATTTTTTGAACCCTTCCCTAAACAATATCATAAACATGCATTCGCTCCTAAATCTTGCATTCAAAGTTCCTAAAAATACCCTTCCCAATTACCCTAATTACTAGTCCCAAATCCCTAAACATCAACTAAATCCAACAGCTAACCTAAATGAAAACCATAGGTACAATACTTATCATCGAATCCAGATATTGCGGTTGAAAACTCCACCATCTCAACCTCATCTCCATCATCATCCTCAACATCATTGATCCACCCGAAATAGAGACAGTTCCCACCGTGAAACCTATTGTTATTCAATAACTAGAACAAATCTAATATTGAATTTAAATGTAACAAATCTAAATGTTACCTTTTGTGGAATCATGATCGGATTGTTTGTCCGGATAACGAGTCTACCATAGTCGTTAGGTTTTCACAAATCAAGTCTATGCCTCGGGATTGTTAGGCAGATAGAGAAATCTCGTAAATTCATTATATCTTTTATGTCGAATGATAAGCACGTAGCCTATTTATAGGAGTTGAAAATGTTACATAAATGTTTATAATATTTCAAATAGTACTTTACTATTTGATAATGTTGACACATGTGTACATAAAACGTTTGAAACGTTTTATGTGTTTTGATGTCATTTTCCAACACCTATGAACTCCGATCATAGAGAGTTGGCCAAATTGTACATCTTCAACTTTAGTTCACGGTTAGGTAAGGAATTAGAGGTTGTTGACGAACGGTGACTTACTTCAACCTTCGGTATTTTGCCTTCAACTAGCGTTGAATTGATTTCAATTGGCATCTCCAATGCGTCGTCATGACGGATCTTCGTTGGCCCTCTCTGTCATAGGTGGTGGAATCTTCTCCATGCCGGCCTCATGTACAGGTTGGGGACGCTTCTCAACCATTATTTTTTGATTAGGTGGAAGAAGGGAGAAAAGGTTTACAATGCGGTGATTAGGGTTCAGAGAAGACACATGATTAAATAGGGAGAATAAAGTATAGAAGTGGTAAAAACATTATTTAAATTAATGAAAATGATGAAAAATGTTGTAAACTAAGAAATCTGCAGAAAAGTAAACGAGAGAATATTAGAATGATCGTGAAAGGCGTGAGAATTATTCTCTCTGTAGTGCCTCTTTATATAGAGGTAAAGACCGATTACAAAAGATTTATCTATATAAAACTGTCAATCTCTATATCTATAACAAAAAATTTATTTTCCAACATTGCCATCGCGCAATCATGCGGAATATTAGTTGTATAAGTGAACATGATGTTTAGGATAACAAGGTATCAGAGTCATTTTAAAAAATTACTAATTAATGGGGAATCTATTTTACCAAAAGGGTTTAGCAATGCCCCATTTCTGCAATTCTGCGTAATCATCTCGAAAGAGTCTAGTGCACGCGTTAGAATATTTTCAATTTTCGATAATCATACAACTTGAAATTTGGCAAGACTACTCGGATCCCACTATCAAACACTGCCATATAGAATTCATTTTCCTAGATGATTTGTTCCTTACCCAAACCCTTTCCTTTGTTGTTGAGTACTCAATTATGTCATTTGACACTGCTAGCAACCAACTCCTAGTTTCTCTGAAGAAGAAGCATATATTTAGTATTGAAAAATTAAACTTTAACTTAAACTTCTTTACTCAGTTTTTTTGGTAGGAAACTTCTCTGTTCTTAAATTATTCGTTCGATTCCCCCGCTAAAGCTATATAGAGCAACATAACTGTATAATGATATTTTTTTAATGAAAGTTTTTGGAGCAATTTTTGTAAACATACCTTAAATTTCCTAAGAAACTTTTTTTAAAAAAAAAGTTGTACCACAATATTTTTAAATAAAGACAAGTTATTAGAAGCACAGCCAAGCAATTTGGGTTGTCGTTTATCTTTACATTGTGCTGCCATGTTTCACTACATAAGGTTTATATTTAATTATAGGTCGTTTCGTTCTATCTTAGGACGTATTTTAAATGTGGAATTTCAAAATTGTGAAAATAATCTAAAAGAAGTTGAGACAATGAGTCAATCAATCAAATGTAGATTCTCATTCCTGTGATGCAATGATGACACGAGAAAGTAAATTGGAAAAATGTTATAGCGCACGAATTTCTCTGTCACACGAACGCACGAATTAAAGGAAAATGACAATTTTGTCCTCGTGTTAAACACAGCATTCTTGTTTAACACAGGGGTAAAATGATCATTTTTCTTCAATTCTTGCGTTCGTATGGTGATTAATTCGTGCGCTATAGCATTCCTCAGTAAATTGGTCCTAGAATGGTTTGACTGACAGGCACAAAACATGGGCGATTGGTACTCAAGAAAATTATAATTTAACCGTTGTACTCAAGATAGTTTCTGCTGGTAAAGAGGTGATGAAACGTGGCGAAAACAGTAAAAAATAACTTAGCACAGAAGTTTAAGTTGCAGTATTTGAGAAACCTGTTGAAAAATAAAAATTATGAAAAAAAAGTAATTAATTATGAAAAAAATGTCACTTTTGTTGGAAAATAATAACATATTTTAATAACATGTTATTAAGGATGACTTAAAATTGATGAAGAATGCGAAGTGGAATTTTTTTTAAGTTGTTATCATCCCATTAAGTTAGTGGAGAAAATGTAGAGTTATGTCATTAGTTCAATAAGTTAGTGAAGATAATGGAGTTCGGTAAAAAAATCTCTAACACTCATCCAAAAACTATAAATAGTGAATCCACTCCTTAATGAAAAACACACACAACAAATTGATTTTATAATTTTATTCTTTTTTTAGAGTATTTTGTGAGTCCATCAATTGGTAATTGAAGAAAAATATCATTCTGAGTTATCTGGATAGGGAAAATCTGTTTTAAGAAAAATGTGAGTTTCATAGGACTCATAGTTCTTCGAATCCTTCAGTTTCATTCGACGGTGAAAAGTTAAAATTATATAATTCTTACCGAATTTTTTCTATGTCAGATTGTTTATTTTCTCTTTTGTAATAAATTGTTAATTTCATTGATTATGTTTAAGAACTTTAACTTGCTTCTATGCCTTTACGCAGTTTTAGACTCCAAATTCTTGAAATACTATTTGTTGGGCTATAGCCCTCTGATGATGTCAACTAGCCCATGAAGTTAAATTTAGTCCATGAAGAGCCCATAATCTGGAAAGATCCAGTTGCAACCAAAAGAAGACTTAGCCTCCATGATCCAGAAGATTCCAGTAACCAGGGGCGGAGCCAGAAATTTAGCTGAGGGGGGGGCCAAATTTTTTTCGGGTTGAATAGCGTTGGTTGGATCGAGTTAAATCAGGTTTTAGGGAATACACGTTTAAATATTGAGATAGAAACTATAATAATCAAATTTATTTTTTGAGATTATTTTATTATCAAAATCAATCTAATATATATGTTCAGAAGTTACTACGATCAATATAGAGACAAAAATAATTTTTCAACTAATTTCATAATAATAAATATCAAATAAAACTATTCATCAAAATATTAAATTATAAAAAATATTTTTTCAGTCAATTTTATAATAACAAATGTCAAATGAAATTATTTATCAAAATATTGAACTATGAAAAATAATTATATTAGAGAATTGAAAAAAAATTACATACTATTCAAATTTGTTAATATATAAATATATAATTATGTCCACTTCGGTTAATAAGATAGGTTAGTCTGGTGGTTTTGTCCTTGAACATTTCTGAAATCGACCAGGTATCTATTCTATGTAGACCCATTCTAGGCTGCCATATGCAGGAGTCGAACTTGAGCCAATTGGCCGAAAATGGATCCATCAGCCAACTCCACTGGAAGACATTTTTGCAATTTTCTGGCATCATTAGATATATAGAGGAGGGACAAAAATTAAAAAAATATTCTTTTTTAACATAATT
>JAOWBN010028195.1:0-10391 GCA_028565015.1 Pinguicula moranensis
TTTCCTTTGCTTTGGTTGATCAACACATGCAATGGCAGCAATACTTGTCCTTCCTCTGTCAGCAAGAAGAGGAGGTTTTTAACCTGTTAAGTGAGCCCATACATTTATCTTACACGATGATATACGATTAAGATAAGACTTCAAACTGATCTCATACATAAAGGACCCATAAATAATGAAGAACACACGTATAAATTAACATCTCATTGGAATAATATGGATGGAGTCTGAGTTATAGCTATGACAAACAATTCATTTAACCATGTGACAATCTTGGGATAACAGACAGACACTAATAAGCATGAGCAAAATCGATAACCTACATAGTAGTTGATTTGTAAGCAGCAGAATATGATATAACTTTTTTTCTCTCCCATATAAAAATATTGATGATTTAGTTTCAGTTTGTCACAACCTTAGCTGAGAAGGTGCCAAAACAGAGTATCTTGGAGTATCAGAGGCGCAAGAAGTCAGGAGGAAATAAATCCAACAGCACAGTGCAAGGAACTGGTCATTCGTTACAATTGCTGAAAATCAGAATTAAGTAGGGAAACCTACTGGATCAGTGGCGAACGACTACAAGGAGAGATTAATGCTTTCCTAGTATGGTAGTTTTCGAAGATCTTGGATCTTCCTTTCTTACATTCTTTCTTTAATCTATTTAAACTAGTTTGTACGCCATTGAATAGCAAGAAGAAAAATAATAAAACACCTTGCTCTTTGAATTTGGCAAAGGCTGAGTTATTGTCTCTCGTTCATACATGATTAGAACCATCGGTCTAGTCACTCGGGCTCGATCTAGAACTCGTGACACAGTTTTAGTTCTATAATTCGTTTTTCAGTTCTAATTCTATTCCCTTTCTAAATCTACATAGTTGCAGTGTCATTGATACTTCATAACAGAAGTTAGCTTTCTCCAACTCTAGCATTTACAGTATTCTATTGCGGTCATCTTGGCATTACTCATCCACAAATATAATGCTCCAGCTTTGTCATGGACTTGACTAAAATAAGCATAACTGTGGTTGACACTTGAACAGTTATGTTATTCATCACTAATCATGTTATTTACGATAATTTGTAAATACATGTTGACACTAACAAACATAGTCAAATTGTAATTTAAAATCATGGACGATGAGGCTAACACATTTGGCATAAATCGATGAATCACTTTATGAGTAAAGAGAAGTTATCTAAAGTAAGATGCCCAATTTACGTCGTACTTAATGATTGTTTAACTAATTCAGTCAGTTTTGGGTAGTGCCCTATGCGTTATCATGGAATTTTAGTACAATATATATACCACACCAGTACAATCCTGCTCCGTAATCTGCTCAAGTTCTACACTGACATTTTTGGGGGGAAGGGAGTCCAATATCGTTTATCTTAATTGTCTAATCAAGTTTCCCTAGAATTTGCAACGTTAAAACTTTCACTGATCCGAAACTATCGCCAAGTATATAATCTTCGGAATGCAAACAAAAGCACTGAAATTAGGGCCACACCTAGTTGAAAGTGACCGATTCCAACTGTCTCGCCTCACAGGAAGTAGGTTCCGCCGACTCTCATTCCCTCTACTTGAATTCAATCGCCTCCTGCGATGTTAATGCCAAACACAAGAAAGAATTCAGCCAAGTAGAAAAGCAGCAACATCAGGCGAAAAAACAAAACAAGAGAAATTCGTACGAAATGGAAAAAATAAACCAGAGAAAAAGTGCGCAACATCGACGAACCATGGTCCATTTTTTCGAGGGACGGCATCTCCATTATTCCTCTGATCAACGATAGCGGTTTCCCCTGCCCCCTGATTTTCTTCCTCTTCTTCTATGATTTCGGCCCAGAGATTACCTGCATTTGCTCCCAAATTGAGTATTTAGTATGGCAATGAACATGGAAACTGAAATTTTCCTACGAAGTGTGGAACAATGTCTACCAGTTCGCGAAGCCATGGTTTTTAGTACGAAACTTTGGTCCTAACTCCGAAGTATCACTAGAGGGTTTATATGGCAACTGGGGAAGGGGCGGGCGCGAAAAAATAGCCTCCCCTCTTCAGTTCCCCTTCCTCCAGTTATGTCCAATTCAATCGCGGGGAATGTAAATCGTAGTTTTACTTGAGTCATAATTCAAAAAATGCTCTCTCCACGAACTCGATTTTTCAACAGCATCCTAGGCGGATGTAGGGCCCGGCTTGCCCCCACCCCACCCCCATTAAATATTAATTTATTAAAAAATATAATAAAAAAATAATATATAAATATTATGTTATAAAGTTTTTTAAATATTTTAGTAATTATTTTTATTAAAAATTAAGTTTGTAGTATATTAAATAGTCAAAAAAAATTATTAGTATTTAATTGATAAAATTCTTATTTTTCTAATTATTGAATAAATACATTATTTTATTATCACCACTCATCCACCTCAAAAAAATGTATAGCTCCTTAAATTTTTTTTATCCATATAAGTTATTCTTGTCCATCCAAATAAAAATTTTAGCCCACCCTAAAAAAAATTTATGGATCCCCCCTTGCATCCGACACTAGCACTATTTCTCTGAGTGGGAAATACGGCCTCCTTTCTTTCAAGCAGCAGTTACTGTTGAGACTGCCCATGTTGGTTAGAAAACCTAAAAGATAAGGATTTAAATAAAATGACGCTATATTAATTGGCATGTTGGTTAGGAAAATTATACAATATTAATTGAATGAAGCCTTTTGGGAATAAAAGTTCAAGAACAAATTTGTTTGGGCTTCGATCCAAAATGGACAATATCATTACAGTTACAATGATCAGATGCTTATGTATTTAATGAAGGGCAGAGCATAGGTGCATTATCATCATCTTCAATCTTCAGTCTTTAGATTCTTCATCCGATTAACACAACAATCTCTCTACAAGGAACTGAGCAGCAAACTATTAGATCAAGAGTACGGGTGTGAGAGAAGTGAGGGAGAGTTTATATGTACGTGCAATTCATAAGCACAGTGGGTGGCTTTCTACATCGAAATTGCTTCCAAACTAATCTATGTTTTGAGAAGGTGAAAGATACAACTAGTTCACATTCTTGAGAGTATCTTTGTACTCTGTAACATCTTTGAAATAGTGAAACCGAGTCTGCACCCCTTGAGCTCAAAGTGGATGTAGCCCACATTGGGTGAACCACTATAAATCATATATTCTTGGTTATTTTAGCTCATAATCCACATTGTTGCTTTTGTTAATTGAAGTTTGATCTAATATCTTAGTTGATAAGACTACAAAGAAGGTATAAAAGTGGCAATGGAGTCGCGATTTGGTGATTCAGTCAGATTTGCCTATGGATTAATTGAGGCAGTGAGTGGGATAACCAGTCTTCGAGTCAAGAATCATCAAATTGTAGATCCACAGACTACGAAGGTGTGGTAATCTAATTGCCATAGGAGATTCTAAATTGAGAATCGAAGTTTGAGCGCGACATTGTAAATCTTGAACCACTACATTAGAATTCTTTGAGATACAGCTAAAGAAGGTGGTCTGACTTCGAAAGCGATGGCAACAAGGAAATTAGAAGTGGCATTGTTCAACGACAAGTCTAATTACTCGAGTTGGAAAAACGATGATCAGAGCTCTTCTATTTCATCACAAGGTGTTGATAACCTTTGAGAAGGATGCAACCAAATGGACTGAAGAATAGGTGAAAGACAAGGCTGAGATCCTTGAATTGACGGTGTTGAACCTGTCTGATGCAATGCTATAGAAAGTGGATGGATCGACAACAATCATTGTGCTGTGGGGTAAACTAGATTCATTATACTTTGTGTTGCATTTCTTAAAGGTGCCTTGTTTAGTTGTAAAATGAATGCTAACAAGACAATGACGAAAATGTAAGATGAATCTAACATCAAAGGGAACTTCACGTGCCTTACATGACACTAGCCTAGCAACTTGCTTAATTCACTGCCTGATGAGTATTTGGTTGTTACAAATTATGTGTCATACCCTGGAATTATCCCAACATTAGAACTGATCATTGTTGGACTAAGAGCTAGAGAATTTAATATCAAGGAAACAAGGAAGAACTCTAGTGCTCTTTATGTTAGCTCTAGGTCAGAGAATCGTCAAGGTAAAGTTAGCAAAGATAACAAGAAATAGGGATAGAATAAGAAAAGGAGTGGGAAATATGGAAAACAGAACAAAGAAACAAGAAAATGTCACCATTGTAATAAGAAAGGGCATTTGAAAAGAGATTGTTGTAATTTGAAAAGGAAGAATAATGAATCCAATCTGACTATGGAACAAGATAATAAAGAAACGTATGGTGTATTTAATGTCTGTGATAGCACACTACTCACAAACTAGATCATAGATACAGGCTACTCAGTGTAACTTTGCCCAAATAGAACATGGTTTGATAACTTTGTTGCCTCTGAGTATCGTAAGGTGAAGCTGGGGGATGATCTTTTGTTTGATATTAAGGGTGTGGGTAATATTATTTTGTCTTTAGATAATGAAATAAAGGTATTTCTCTCTAATGTCATAAATGTATCTGGTTTAAGAAGAAGCTTGATATCATTAGGTTCGTTTTTTAAATAAAGTACTTCATTATAAAATCAGAAAGAGGTTACATAGTAGCTCGCTAGTAGCTTGCTATTCGCAGCCCAAAGTCCCATGAGTTGGTCTCTATTTCCACCCAAAAGATAAAGCAAATACTTTGCCACAAGACAAATACAACTCAACTACTTCCTAAATGAGGTGAAGTTATTAGCGCATCCGTACGGAAGGTAGCCCCCATTTCTTTAAACGCAATGTACCTCGAGCCCCCCTAGGCAACGTGCAACTAGGCCAGTATACCTCAAAGTATCCATTCGCTCCATGCTTGGCCAGATGGTCTACTATGTCATTTCCTTCCCTAAATTGATGCACTACATGTAGGCAAATTCCTTGTATTTGAATCTGGAACTCTCTCCATGCTTCCTACAGTCTCCATGGGTTGCACCAGTCTTTATGTATCCAGCTTTGCAACAGGAGTGAATCTTTCTCTAGGATGATGTTCTGCCACACCTGCAACTGGCATAGTTTCAAACCCGCCATTGCAACTCGCAACTCAGCCTCATTATTTGCTCCCAATTCCATTGAGGCCGAGAATGTTACCTTTAGGTTGTCGTCTTGGTTCATAACAATGCCTTTGTAGCCTGCCAGGCCTGGATTGCCAAAACTGCTACCATCTGTGTTGAGCTTTAACCAACCCATAGGAGACTTGCGCCAATATACTATCTTGATCCATTCCTTAACTCTTCATACGGTCCGTATCCTCAGTTGCTACATTATCCTTGAATCATTTATCTGCATGGAAAATTTCCTATCGGATAAATTTGTTAGTTGAGCTAAACACTTGGTTACCTCTTGCCAGACCGTTTCCTTGGACTACAACGTGTCCTGGAACCTTGCTTTGCACCTGAAAATTCACAAAAACCTTGTGAGTATAGCTGGAAATAACCGTGCAAAGTGTTCCTAAATAGCACTACTTGTCAAAGTTTGTCCGCAAAAGGACTAGCTGACAGGATATGATCTGTTGTCTCCTGATGCCTCTCCGGGCAGTAGTGGCATGCTGAAACCATAATGATACCTCTCCTAATCAGATGCTCATCTGTTTGTAGGCTGCCTTGCCATGCCCTCCATGAGCATAAGGACAACTTTAGTGGGAGATCTTTTTGCCACATAATTTTATCCACTGCAATCGTTGCTTGTTTCTCTCTACATACCTCCCATGCCGACTTCATTGTGAAGTTCCCATATTCTGTTGGTTTCCAAATAATTATGTCCTTCCTATCCTCTACCACCGGTGGACTCAATGACTTTATTTCCTCTGTGATGTCTTCTCCGATCGCCTGAACTAATGCTTCCTCTCTCCATTGTTCTTCCCTTGCAAGTAAGACATTGTAACCTCTTTATTCACTACCTGCTGCACTCTAACCGACAAGCAGCCTGTGCCCAACTATTTGTCATACCAAAAGGCTGCCTCCTCGAAATAACACTTTAATGTAGTCTTGAACCTTTAATCTCATTGAAACCGCCTTACACCAGAACCTTGTGTCCCTATTTCTTGGTTGTCGTTCCCAGGAATTCTCTCGATGAAGAAACTTTGCCTTTAGGAAATTAGACCAGAGACTCTCTTTCGTAGGATCTTAAACTGTTCATCCCAAGAGATTTTTGAACTTCTCAAAGGTCCCTCACACCTATCCTTCCTTCACTTGTAGGTTTACAAAGTGTCTGCCACTCGCCCTAGAATAAATCTATGAAAAGCTTCCTGATCTCTATCAATGCATACTTTGGTAGCTTTAGGACTGCCATTATGTGCAACAGGATTCCATCCATGACATGTTTAATGAGGGCATGTCTCCCACCCTGATACAGGAGCCGCCCTTCCATCCAGGAACTCTCCTCAATTTTTCCATCAACGACTCCAGCATCGCCCTTGTCAACCGTCCTATGCTTATGCGAGCACGGAGATAAATAATTGGGAATCTACTTTCTTGAAATTCGGTTAAGTGCAATAGCCTTCATCACCTTATAAATCTAATAAGTTCATACATAAACATGGTTGATTTCTTCCTACAAATCGCTTGTCCTGACCATTCATAGTATTTGTCAATCATTGCAGCCATTGTCCTGATAGAGCGGACATCATCTCTTGCGAAGACTAGCAAATCGTCTGCATACATTAGATGAGTTATCACCGGCGTGCCGATTGGATGGTAATAGTGGCCTATCATTCCCATGTTTTGTTCCCTCTACAATAACTTGGACAGTGTATCCTGAACCAAAACAAAGAGATATGGAGACAAAGGGTCCCCTTACCGAAGTCCTAGGACAACCTCGAAATATCCTACCACTACTTCGTTCATTTGGACTAAGAAAAAATCCCCTTAACATATCGCATGACAAGTGCCACTGAATTTTCCTCGAAACCCCTTCATTTCAGCACCAACTCCAAGAATTTCCAGTTTATTTGATCATATGCCTTAAGCATGTTAAGCTTAAGGATAACATTATCCCCTGGCTGCACCAATTCTTGGGCTAATATGATGTTCTCAAAGATGGATCTATCTTTGACAAAGGCCCCTTGCTCGTCTGATAGTAGGAATGGCATGTATTTTTTCAACCTGTGTGCAACCACCTTTAAGATTACCTTGAATACCATAATGCATAAGCTAATCGGCCTGAAGCTACCAAAGGATGTAGGGCAAGCCACCTTTGGAATGAGGCTGAGGAAGTTTGAAGAGAACATTTTGACAGGTTTTTGCCAAGGAAGACCTCCCTGACAGCCGCTACCATGTCCTCTCATGTAGTGTTCCATGTGTGTTTGAAAATACCTAACCCAAATCCATCCGTCCCCAACACACTATTTATTGGAATCAACCAAAGGATCTCCTTAACTTCCAACCCTGCAGGTACTACGGAAAAAATTGCATTTCCACATGCGACAGCTTCCACTCAAATGAACCCTCGATCTTGGCTTCATTGCATTCCATAAAAGGATTTAGGGGCATCGCTACGCTATCAAAATGAGTTGCTGCCGCTTTATGAACTGCCCGCGAACCCTCCAACCTTTGTCCACCTCAAGGCTTATGTGATTAATACACTTGTTATTCTGTTTCAGTCTCATTGCCATACGAAATAGCCTTGTGTTCTTATCGCCGCATTCAACAATTTCTGCTTTTCCATCTGCTCAAGCCTGCATAATTCTGTGCCCTCCAGCCTTTGCAATTGCATATTCTTTGCCATATAATCCGCTTCCAAAGGTTCTAAGAAATTATCCTGCAATTCTGATTCCAACCCATCCAAATGCACCTCCAGACTCTGTATTTGCTGGTCTACCCAGCCAAAAACGTCTTTGTTTCATACCCGCAACTTAGTCCTCATACATTTCAGCTTCTACCCCAAGGTCCATAGCCCTGGATTGTCGCGAACTTCCTGCCAGACTTCAGACACTATATGTATGAATGTGGGACATTTTGCCCACATATTCTAGTATATAAAGTGCTTCATTCCATATACTTCTATTTGATCATCTAGCTGCATTAGGATTTGGCGGTGTTCTGAAGATTCTCTTGGCAAGAGGCTGTAGAAACTTCTAATGTTCCAACTCAAGAATTCCACCATTGACGAGCACCCTATCTAACTTAGCCCTGGCCCGGTTCCTTCCATGTTGTACATTACACCATGAGAACCTATTGGAATTTGCCTTCAGGTCTACCAAGGCACAGGAACTTAAACAACAATTGAACTCATCCATTGGCTACGCCAATCTCCTCACTCCTCCTTTTCTTTCCATGTTCAATCTGATCACGTTAAAATCTTCAAGGACTGCCCATGGTTCAGATATTGGCAGCTGCTCCCTCTGGTAACTCCAAAGACCTCACCGCTCCTCCATTGGGCATTTACCATACACAAAAGTGATAAGCACCTTTGTACCTTTGTGTCTCCATTTGCCCGTAATCGCCTGTGCATTGTTACTTATAATGCAAAAATATACCCCTTCCTGCTACAACACCCAAATCTTGCCTCCTTCATCCTCATTTGACCTGAAGTTCACACAGTGCATTAGTTGCGCAAGTACGCCCATTCTGTTTTTTGAGTGAAACAACTCAGCTATTGCTAAAATCCTTATGGTGGAGCTTAGAATCCACTTACGCAAATACGGTTTTGCTCTCCTCAATCCTCTGTTGCTCCTAAATAAGATCTGATTCGACATTCTCGCCTTTCTTACCTTATTTACATATCTAGCCTATCCGCGCTCTAGTCAATCTCAATGTACCCGTGTTTGGGCTAATACTACGTGTCTACTTGACCTCCGTGCTCTTAGTGATCCCCTATACCCTTTCTCCTGTACCTAAAACCACGACGTAAGGGCCAAATTGTAGATTTTTTAAAACCACCCAGCACTCCTTCATATATGTCCCCCTCTGACATCGAATGCTCTGTGGTACTCGTCTCCTTTTCCTTTTCCTTTTCCTAGAATTTTTCGGGGCTATCCGACATAATAAGGTCGCTGATTAGGTACTAGATTATCTGATCCTTATGCTCCTCAGTCTGACTCTCTGGCTCCATTATGAGTGGCTCCACTATTTCACAATAGTCTTGCATGCCCTTCTTTACCACATTTGCCTGTTCTCCATCCCGGGATCGTCTTCTAGCCTTATACCTTTTTCGGTATAATATGTTTCTACTACTTAATGATGTACTCATTGTTTCAATAAATTCTACATGCGGTTCCCTCAACATCGATTCTGAACCATTTTCTGGGAGCTTCTCTTGTGTCACCGCCGCCTCTACGCCACTCCCTATGACATTCTCTGTCTGTTTATCAACCGTAAGATCACTGCTTTGGACCCCAACCTGTAAGACTATTTTTTGATGGAAATAGAGCCCCCACATCAGCTGTTTCAAGTGATGCCAAATTTTCACTCCCTCCCAAGACACTTGCACTTCCTTTGGGTATGGTGGGCCCATTTCTTGGAATGTCCGTTGGATGTTTGTTAGACAACAGATCCAACCATTGACTTTGGCCCGACTTTGGCAAACATTTTGGTTCTCAGTCTCCCCCGGAGCCATCGTCTATACCGTTTTCCCTGGTGCACGTACTCCTCCTCAATTCCACCACTGTTTTTGTTCCTCCCTGAGTTGGATCGAGTGACACTGCATTCCACCGCAACCTTGAACCAAGGCATATTCTGCCTTGGACTACTTTTTTGGATTAATAATCGTGCCGTGAAAAGGTCTTGTGCCTCCATGTCATGCTCCTCCATAAGAATCAATTGTCCTATCTCTCTGGCAACCTCGCTGAAGAACCGCATTGACCAGCAGGAGACCGGAACGCCCGTGACATTGAACCAGGCATCATCCAGATGTAGAATTGTAACTAGGTACCATCGTATGATGTCTAGGATTCCAATCGACTCCCAACGCTGCTCTGGTTTATGGAATAGCTCCATTTCAACCTGCAATTCCATCCAAAAAAGTACTTGTCCTCCCGGCAGTAGCGATATACGAACCTTCCCCAATCCTTCCCTACTCGTTATTTCTTTATGAATCTGGTCCCTCAGAATCCCATTTAAACACCCAAAGAGACATTGTTGCAGCCACTCTAGATCCTTCTCCATTAGGCTGAAGTTCATCTCTCTAACTTCTGGCGGCATTGAGGTATGTTCACTCGCCTCGACTTTCCTATGCTGAACCCACTTCTTCTTCTGTGAATTGCCTGGCTTGGAAAATCTCACCATGTTCACTCTAAGAGTCAGCTCACCTACCTGGCTACTATTCAATGCGCACATTGTCCTACCCATGCTTTCCACCTTCTCAAACTGGACAAAACCAAATCTACACCCCATTTTTTCAACTTTTTTCTG
>JAOWBN010028206.1:0-22035 GCA_028565015.1 Pinguicula moranensis
AGTCCATAGGGAAGTTCGTGAAAAAGAAATTTTGCTTGCCATGTTCAATAGTCTGTTGAACCCTCATCTTCATAGGTGTTCCGAGTCACTGAAACACCGAAACAGGATTCTAGAAATCCTTTCTGTAAGACAATCCGTTTGCGAATTGTGGGTCTTGCGCAACTCTTTTCCCTGCCCTAATCGCGGCACGTTTAATTCTTCTTTCCTGCTGCGGTGGTATCCTCCAAATCTTCAACTCTTGAATCTCCACATTCTTACTAATACTATGGTTATGGATGTTTAGTATTAACAACTTTAATAAAGTAGTCTCACCATCACAACTCATTATTATCAACTTTAAGTTATTAATAATAGGACTTTATTGTTTAATATAAAATAATACAATAAAAACAACAATGTTACTAATCAATATGCATTATTATAAAAGTGTTGTTACAAGGCCCTAAAGTGATTGGTCTTAGGTACAACACTAACGAATGCAGCTCTGGTTCTTAGATCTGAGCCCTGACTACCAACCATGCAACCAACTTCGAAGGTTTTAACTGCTGCCCCAAACTTGTTTGATTTCACCATAGCACCAATATCACAGAACGAAGGATACAAACTAAAGCAGGCAAAAATAGGAATTGGAAGTAACAAAACGTACCTGAAGATTAGGATGATTATTTGATGACAAAGAAAGCAAAAGACTCAGGAAGAAAGGACGTACAAAGAGTTTGAGCATCACTCAAGGAAAAATGGTAAATGTCCAAATAGTTCAAGGGCTATATCGTCATAACCATTAAACTTATAGGATTCATGATGTGGGTCTGGAAAAGACTGGTAGAAACTAACCAAGTATTGTGCCTACCCACCACCGTCAAGAGGCGATTCATTAATTACATAGAGCATCTCGAAGATTTTTTATGCCTAGAGGAATCTACCTTGCGCCTTCATATATGGGCTCGAGGAGTAACCTCGTACGAATAATGAAGTCCACTAAGATGGGCACACGCATTTCCACAACAGGGACTTGACGACCATCATCCACAATTGGTGTATACGATCAGCTGTCATATCACATATGCTAAAGGAGAAATAACCCCGTACCGCCCACAAGATCTTTGAGGCAAGCACATGAATTCCTCCAACAAGGATGGTACAGTCATCGTGTGACAGCCTTATCTTCCTTGAGTTGTCGACAAAAGAAATAACAAGCAATAGTCATCGCCTATAAGTGGGCCTACTGTTAATTGTTGCACAGATAGGAAAATATCGATATACCTCTGTATAAACTCTATAAATAGGTTGACTGGCTAATGATAAAGACAAACTATGCTTGGGGAATACGGTCCAGTATTCTTTATAATGGATATAAGTCACATACCATCATTAGAGAAATTAGCTCACTAGCACGAACATAAACTTTCATAAATTTTCAAGTAATGCATTCCAAGAACCAGACCAACCTGGCTCCATTACCACTTGTTGGTTTGGGAGGAATCTAGATTATAATAATATTAAAATCCAAATAAACCTATTTAGGCCCAAGGATCTAATCGTAAATGCAAAAAAAGCTTAAAACATGAAATAGATTTAATCTATTTTTATCTTGGTGTTGCATACATTAACTTACAAAAATAAATAAAAAAGTTCATTGCGTTTAACTTCCCTCTTGTCATGTTTTCTCTGTTGACGTGCGATTTGGGAGACTAACATGAATAGTAATCTTCCTCATTTCCCACCACCTCCGCCCGTCATCACCTGGTCAACAGTTGTCGGTAAGATACAATTAACCTCTCCCTGGGGCACTACTTGGGCCCCGACGAGGTCCTCTGAAGTCATCCCAGAAGCATTGTCATTGCCTTAACACCCCCATAGGATCACATCGATTATGCTGTCTCATTAGTGGACTATACCCCTCCCATCAGACCTACAAGTTGCGGCATGCTGGTATACGTGCAAGTAAGATGTTACATACAGAATAAGGTTTACCAGGGAGGCACCCTTCTCTGTCTTTTCTACTTATGCCATACGACAAAACCCACAGCGTGTTCATGAGCAGCTGGGGCCAAGAATGCTTCATACAGAGATGGTTTTACAAGGAAAGACAATAGGTTTCTCTCACAGACTTCCCGGCCAATTGTAATAAGGAACACCTTGAGCATTTACTAAAAAAACAAAGTTGCATCCAGGAACTCTTTGTGGCCAGAAAACTAAGCAACACTGGTCAGTCTTTTGGATTTTTGGTCTTTAAAGATGTGGATGATGTCGATTTGATGTTGCTCCATCTGAATAGTATATGGATTGTCTCCTATAGAGTGCAAGCCAGCTGCACTCGTTTTCCTAGGTCATCTGTGACTTCTACAGTTGTATCCATAAAGCATGGAAAAGCTATCAATGTTGTAGAGCATGTGCCTATTAAGGCTGTACAGGGTGTGAAGTAGGCGAGGAATCCTATGAAGCTTGCGTTGACTAGGAAACAAGCCATATATAGCAATGATGGGAAGCAAAACATGGTCTAGTGTGGTTCTAAACTCCCTTCGGGAGCCCTGGGACAACATCAAGCTCTTGGTGCTTCTACTAGCTATGCACCCGTTGCCAGGACCATAGTCACCAACACTGGCAAGCAAATGGTGGATATGAAGTTTTCCACATCTGCATCTGACAGTAAGTGGCTTAATTTGAGGTACATTGGCACTCTTAAGGATATAACCGGCTGGGGAGAACTACAATTATCACTAAAAGTTGTAGACTATCTCAATATTGTGGCAAGTACAATGGGAGTTGGTAGAATCTTACTATGGGAGGAAGAGTCCCTTGATCAGCATAATCTGATAACCAATGTAGGATTTGGTTAATGAACTGGCTCTCGAATGTCTCACCATGGTAACAAGAAGAACATAGTAACACACGACTATGCTGGATTAAGATATTTGAATTGCCCTTACATGCCTGGACATAATCCATACTGGAATCAATTTGGGGAAAGATAGGCAAGTTTTTGGATGTGGAACCTACAATAGCTAGCAAATGCTGTCTAGAAGCCGCAAAGATTTTGATGTGGAACCTGCAATAGCTAGCAAATGCTATCTAGAAGCCGCAAAGTTTTTGGATGTGGAACCTATAACAATTCAGTTGCTTGTTGATATTGATGGACTTGTATATACCTTGCGAGTTGTAGAAACTAATCATTGCAGGTTGCTCATGACCTCATCAAATGATGACATAATGTCTGAGTCCTTTGATAATATACTTGAAGATAAACTGCCCATAGCTGCTGAAGGGAAGGATATGGACATAGAAATAGTAGCTAAGTTGGTCAAGGAATTAGAGGAAAATGGATTTGTTGAGAGCAGTAAGGGGATACACAAAGAAATTGTTCAGCCATTGCAGCCACCCGCAAGTAGTATGCCATGGATACCTGTGAAATTTACTTGGTGGCCACTCTCTAACAGTATGCTGCTACATGAACAAAAGCATCAGAGTCCCCTTAAGTGTCTGAGTCCCCCTAAGTGTCCCCTAGAGTATCTGAATACCCATGACCTACAAGACAAAGAGGAATGGCTCCCACTAGACAACGAAGATAGACTGCACCTCCTAAGCTACCCCTCCCATAGTGCTTGACTCCCCTCACATGGACAAGACACCTTACTTGGTTAGCCCTCTCAAGGATAAGATACTATTGCTTGTATCCCCTCACCCTTACGAGATAACATGGCTCAATCACTAACACCTAACGGAATAGACACACGGAATGCGGTTGCTCGCTCAGTAGAAGTTATGGTCTAGATAAGATAACTGCAGTAGAGGAGTACCTACCAATAAGCTCTCCTACACATACCCCCAAAAAGAAACCAGCCTTGGTAAGTATGAGGGGTAGGAAACCAAGGACAAGAAGTCAAACAAGGAAAGAAGTATACCCTGATAGAACAAGCAAACTAGCAACTTTAGATGAATGGATTGAGCAACTGGCTGAACATTCTTCATATAAACATATTGAAGGCCACCAGTCCCTCCCTTCTGTGACCAGCCATGTTTCTACAAGTTTGGAACATCAACAGGATGAAGTTGACCTCATAATCATTGTGGGGTCTAAATTAGGCATCTGCTATGAACTGCATAAGGAGGAATTTAGAGCCCTGCTCATGTACCTCACCCAGTCAGCGGATGAAACACCACCACCACCTTCTAAGGTGTTCCAGAGCATCCTTTGGTCTCATGAAGCTGCTCACATACAATGTAAGTGGCCTGGGTAATCAGGGAAGGAGGAGAGGAACAAAACAGTTGATAAGTGAAGAGAAATCTGATTTTATCAGAATCTAGGAGACAAAACTAGACAGTATTGACAGAACTCTTTGCAGCTACATGTGGTATGACCAAGATTTTGAATGGTGCTACAGAGGATCAACAGGTCAAGTTGGGGATTGGCTATGCATATGTAGCGCCAGAGCCTTTACTAGTGGTAATATATTTGATGTGGAGGAAATTTTTGGCATTACTGGAACTTGCCAAGGTCTGGATAAAGCCTTAAACATGGTAAACATCTATGGATATGCTAAAATTTAGAGAAAAAAGATTCAATGGGACAAGCTTCTACAACTTCAATTGGCTATAAAAGATGAAAAATGGTACGTTATGATGGATTTCAACGCTATGCTGGATAGAAGTGAGAGCAAAAGAGTAAGCCACCATGCTTATGCCACATAAACAAAGCTATTCAATGAGTTTGTTACTAGCTCAGGTTTGCAGGATCTTAAAATGGAACGCAGGAAGTTCACCTGGTATTTAAGCTCCTTGAAAGCAATGAGTCGCCCTGATAGATTCCTAGTGAATGATGAGTGGCTGGGAGTAAACTTAGTATGGATTCAAAATGCCCTAGGCATGAGTGACTCAGACCACTGCTCGGTCAGGCCTGGTGACTAATGCAAAAAATTGGGGCCCCAAACCAATGAAAGCATTGGGTACTTGGTTACTCGACCAGGAATACAACAACCTTATTATGGAGAGGTGGAACACCAATGGTCAGATTAGCTTTGCTAGCTTCAGGATTAAAGAAAAAATTAAAGTAGTTCGAGAATGAATAAGATCATGGAACAAATCTGCTTCTAGGGATTTGATAACTGAAAGAAAGAACCTCCACACTCACCTCAAGTCCTGGGAACTTTTTGCTGAGCATAAGACTTCTACTACTGATGACATGCTGGGCCATGAAGAACTTCTCAACTTGAGACAATGGCTAACAATTGTTTCTATTAAGCTAGACAGTGTACTATACCAAAAATAAAGGCTAACCTGGCTCCAGCATGGAGATGCCAACACTGCATTCTTTCACGAGGTGGTTAATAAAAACAGAAGAATAAATAACATTAATGGGATATGGGATGGAAATGAATGGATTGAGGATCCATCCAGAGTTAAGGAATGCTTAATAAAACACTTTGATACAAGATTTACTTAATAGCTTCACAGGAGACCAGGGTATTTCAAATGATATTCCAGGAACTAGATAACTCATCAGTACAGAAGCTTATGTCACCCTTTTGTGAGATGGAGATTGTGGCTACAATCAGTGGCTGCGGGAGTGCCAAAAGCCCTGGCCCGGATGGCATGAAATTTAAATTCTTCAAGCATTTCCTTCACCTTATTAAGCCTGACATACTACAACTGATGAGGGAATACTACAGGCACAACAAATTGGCCAGGGGTACCAACGCCTCACATACCACCCTGATTGCCAAAACTGACTCCCTACAGCAGGTACAGGACTTTAGGCCAATCACTCTCATAGGTGAAATGCCTAAAATAATTGCTAGTCCTGTCTAACAGATTGAATCCACTGCTCAACCAAATTATCTCAAGGAATCCAATGGCATTCATCATGGGGAGGAAGATGCTGGACAATGTACTCATTACAAATGAGGTGTAGATGAGATGAAAAAGCTCAGGAAACAGGCTTTGATATTTGAGGTGGACTTGACAAACTAAACTAGAAGTATTTGGTGGATGTAATGAGGCATATGAAGTTCCATACCTACCGGATTCAGTGAGTTTAAGGTTTATTAGAGTCAACATCCTCTCCAATCCTGATCAATCGTAGCCTAACCTCATAACTATTCCTAAGTTGAGACCTGAGGCAGGGAGACCCTCTCTCACCTTCTTTGTTTTTGCTGGCAGTGGAGGGCTTGTTTGTTATGTTGAACAAAGCAGTAGAGCTAAGGACAATGTAGAGACTTGAGATTGGTAAAGGTAAAATCATGGTTAGTCATCTGCAGTTTGTGGATGACACAGTTCTTTTGGGTAAGGCCAACTGGAACACCATCAAGACATTTAAATCAATGCTTAAGAACTTTGAAGTTGTGTCTAGACTGAAACTTAATTTCAGCAAGAGTAGGCTTGTGGGGATCAACATACGTGAGCCATCCATTCAGGAGATGGCAACATTCCTCAACTCAAATCAAGTTCTCTTCCTATACAATATCCGGGACTGCCCATTGGAGCTAACACAAGCAGGCAGGCATCCTGGAAGCCCGTACTAGATAAACTCCATAGGACCTTGACCTTGTGGGAACATCAGCATCAATCTATGGGAGGGGAAATCGTACTTATTGACTTAGTCCTAGCAGCCTTCCATCACATTATTTTTCTTTCTTAAATAATGTGCTGGACTTCATGGAATAAAATTACAACAGCTAAACAACAAGGATGATTGGGACTACGATGTCTGACAGCCCTTAACCAAGCACTGCTTGGGAAGTGGGGAGAAAAAATTATGAATGGGGAGAAGTCACTGGCCATGGAGTTTATTAGGTGTTTTGAGGCAAATGATATCTCCAGTCTCACAAGAACAGGGAATTAGTGGAAGAAGAAGGGGGAGTACATACACTTCCACAAGGCGGAACAATCTCCAAGACAATGTGACTAGCACCTGGTTTGCTAACCACATGACCATCCGACTGGGAAATAGTGCAGGAGTGAGATTCTGAAAAGACAAATGCCATAACAACATATGCCTATTAGAAGCATATCCAAGGTTGTTCTCTAATTCCTTACATAGAGATCTAACTATGGTAGAATCAGGGAAATGTGAGGGAGGAAGATGGACCTGGACTTGGCCTTGGAGAAGACATCTAAGAGATTTTGAGCTTCGTGAATTAACTAACCTTTTGTACCTTCTGCAGGATGTTTATCCACAACCTGAGGGGACTGCAGCCTATATCTATGACAAGGTAACAAAAAAGTACACTTTGAAGGCAGCTTATAAAAGGATAACAGCCTCTACAGCCCATCCCCACTTAGACACTCATATTTAGGCAACTAAAAATCTCTGGAGCAGGTATGTGCCTAAGAAAGTCTGTGTCTTTCTGCAAGGTGACCAAACCATCAACTGTACTCTCTGCAAGTCATCACCAAAGAGCAATGAGAACCTATTCAAAGAATGTCCAGTTTCACAACAAGTATGGGGTGAGATCCTTAGATGTCTAAAACCCTCCGAAACACTCATAGTGCAAACCATCCTAGAGTATGCAGTAGCCAGACCAGATCAGGTATGTCAGGAAGCATGGACCTCCATTTGGATGGCTATGAACTGAACACTATGGAAGGCGAGGAATCTATACCACTTCTATAACATTGAGCCGCTACCACACCCACTGATAGAGAAGATTCAAAGAACAACTTGGTCTTGTCTACAAGACAATAAAACAGAGAAAAACTTCCCTTACTCCATATGACTGGCTCATGCACCCCACAACATGCATGTCCTTCAAGAGGTAGAACTAATACTATCGGACTCATATTCAATAGCCACATCACTACACAGTATTGCTCCACATAGCTAATGAGCCAAATTTATATCTATTAAATGCAGACTATTTGAGTCTGATTTGGTTCAATAAGGATGCTGAGACAAGCCTTTTATACATGTTTTCATTCCTTTTTGTAGAAACAAGTCATGTGTTACTCTTTGAGAGAAATGGAAGTGAAACAACTCCAAAAGCAAAAGTTTTTCCCAAATTATTCAAGATGTGGCACTAATTCATGGTTCCATGAGTATGCAAGGTGATATGTCACGCCACACTTAGTAGGCGGATGAATGTACCCTTGCACTATTCTGGAAGTTTTCACGGGATGCACTAAAACAATATAAAAGCCAGAACCAACATTAAGAAGATCAACAAAGCACGAAGACAAAAGTATGGAAGAAAATAGGGTTTTGAGTTACCATCTTGCAGCTCTGATCTGATTCTCTTATTGTCTTGTGATGAACTCAATGTTGTGTATTTGAAGATCGGCTCGTGACCTAAGCATGAGCTAAACATATAAATCCAGGGGCGCGATGTAACACTTAAGGAACTCGGGGAGTTTATGGAATGTTTACCATGTTTAGTAGTCCTTATAGTGTTTGATCTTGCTGTTCTTCATCCTCATATACTAATGCCTGATCAACCATGAGTAGATGCATTAAACATAACGGGAGGTCGAGAGACACAAGTTATGTTGGGCATAGCAAGGTCCACATCGGTTGTAATAACATGAGAATGCCTATAGGATCGATGCTACCGCGTGAGGATCACTTGAGAGTAATGTCTCTTGTTTATTTGTATGTGACATCGAGAGATGCTCATCAATAAACCAGTGAAGGAGGCTTACAGCTCAAGAGGTATAAGGGTCTACAATAGGTGAATTCGGTAGGCACAATATGACAGTTAATGCATGATTAATTAGACTGCAAAACTACCCGGGACATAAGTGGTGAAGTTGCAATCCCCCTGGATAACTCAACCCTTTGTATTAGATATATCTTTGTTTCAAAGCATTTTATTCATTGCCTGTCTTGTAGTTAACGAATAACGTAGTATCAAAGTCACTGCAATTTTATTCTGTTCAAATTGTATAAAACTTTTTTTTGGCTAAGCCGAAAATTCATTGAATAAAAAGAGTATCTACAATTTCTTACCAGGGGTAAGAACAAAGATGAAAGATAACGGATAAAAATATAAAGATAAAAAGGAGCTAGAAACTGAGTCTAAAGTCTAGGGTCTAAAACCCATTATACACATCAAGTGCTAAATACACATTTCATGGTCCCTTCGTATGAATAATGAGTAGGGGAAAGAAGTCGGAGGTGAGCAAAATTGATCCTTTGACTCTCAGCTATACAGGGTGCTAAATAAATGACTACAGGTGTCTTTACCTTGCTAAAGACCCAGCTCTGCCTGTATACTTTATAGCATAGGTCGATGAGATTGCAGTAAAAACTTCCTCTAAGCAAAGAATTAGAAGATATTCTAAGCATTTATCTCCAACCATCAGCTATGCAGGTCACCAGAAATGACTCTAGATGTCTTTATTGTAGTAGATACAAGACTCGGCCCGTTTACCTTATAGCATCGTAGCCCTGTAATTTTGTGCAACCTCCTTTGCTCCTCATTGCAAATAGCTTGTCACATGTCGATATTTCAAAGTGATCCTTAAAGAGCATCCACTGTCCCAGACCAGCATCCTAACCTGTACCATCATGAAGTGAAATGATAATTTAAAAATGCCTAAAAATAGAAGTATGTAGAAGAGGGCACTTGAACCATGTCTCAAATGAGTTCTCCATTGCTATGACGACCGTTTCCTATCAAGTACCAACATGAAGAGATGATACAATTGTATCTAGTGAAAATGATAGAAACCATGCCTTGCAACTTGCCCAATTAAATGTTGAGTTGTTCACAATATGGTTTTGTCATGATCTGTGATATTTTCAGCCCACAATTCAAAAATGAAATAGCCTAACCTCAGATCTTGTATAAAACTTGTGCATGTTAGTGATTGTTTATCCCAATTCATAAGGTTCGACATCCTACTCCATCGCTTTATTACTTATGCAACGTGTACATTTGCACTTAAAAAGTGAATTACGTATGTATGCATCAAGTTTTTGGCGCCATTGCCGTGGATGGGCAATATAAACAAGATTAACGTCAAGCAGGTTTTAGCAAGATTGCACTTTAATTTATTGTAGTTTTAATTTTTGGAACTTTGTTTGAAACCATTGTATGAATCCTTTGGGAAGTGACTCATCTAATGAAGAGTTTGATTCAGAGAATTAAAGAACTCTCCAACACAGAAGGACAGCACAACAACAAGTAAGGGACAGAATGAAACGCCTAGAAGACGAGGATAAAGACCAAAGGAATGTGGTTGTGGTACAAGATGAGGATGATGTGCCTATGGAAGATTTTGCTCTGCCTTGTGCAGTTGAAGCAGTCCCCTCCATTAGAAGGCAAACAATCCAGGCAAACAACTTTGAGTTGAAATCATCTACTATCCAGTTACTAATGCAACATTCCACCTATGGGGGAGGAGCCACAGAAGATCCCAATTTACATATAAGTGTTTTTGTGGCGATATGTGACATTCTCAAGTATGAAGGAGTGACTTCAGCCGCTATCAAATTAAGGTTGTTCCCATTCTTCCTCAAAGATTAAGCAAAGAGATGGTTGCAAGCATTACCTTCAAACTCTATACACACTTGGAAGATTTAAGTACAAAGGCCATCCTAACTTCAGTCCGCGAAAGAATGACCAGCCTCACTTTTTGTGGAGCAACAATCAACATATGTTGATCCCTCCAGGACAAATATCATTTCAAGGACATAGGTCTTTTCAAGGTCAATAACAGATACATAGACCACCAGGAAACTTGCAACAACAGCATTTGACATCAGAAGATCTGATCACTCAAGTAGCCTTAATTGAAAAAAACGACCAAAACCTTCAAGACTTAGTGGCACAGTTGGCCACCGTGTCACAGGGATTTATGCAAGAAACAAGAACTAACTTCAAGGATCAAACAGTAGTAATGACGAATCATGAAGCCCAAGTGGGACAACTAACAAAGCAGTTAGCAGAGAGACCCCCGGAACATTGCCAAGCAACACTGAAGTGAATCCTAAGAAGCAATGCCAATCTATAACCCTGCAAAGCAGGAAAGAGGTAGAAGTTGAGTCCAAGGATACCTCACCAACAAAAAAAGAAGAGGAAACAAAGTCAGAAGAAAGCATACCTTGGGAAGAGGAAGAACATAAACCACCAATTATATTCCCACAAAGATTGAAACAAGACAAACTGGACAAGCAGTTCCAAAAGTTTCTTGATGTTTTTAAGAAACTGTATATCAACATTCCATTCGCAGAATGTTTGGAGAAGATACCATGCTACGTAAAATTCACGAAGCAAATTTTATCCAACAAGAGCAGATTTGGAGATTATGAGATTGTGTCTTTCACAGAGGAGTACAGTGCATACCACCAGAGTGATCTGGAGAATTGTTTAGTCAGTACTGACCCACTTATTCTGGAAGAGCCAGGAGTTAAAGAATACACCAAGTGGTTGGATGATAATGAAGGTCATAGAAGGGCTTATTTTGAAATTTTGGGGAACGTCCTACATCTCAAAACATAACAATCCAACAACCACCTGTGCTGGAACTCTAACCATTGCCCACACATTTAAAGTACGCATTTTTTGGCACTGATGAAAACTTGCCAGCGAATACTTCAATTTCTCTTTCACCTCAACAAGAAGCCAGTCTTCTGCGTGTGCTCAGGAATCACAAGTGTGCCATAGGTTGGACCTTGGTAGACATAAAAGGAATTTGTCCTTCTTTGTGCATGCACCGAATATTCTTAGAAGAAGGAAGCAAACCAGTCATAGCTTCCCAACGAAGATTGAACCCAATTATGAAAGAGGTAGTTAAGAAGGAGATCTTGAAATGGTTATATATTGGAGTTGTGTACCTTATCCCAGACAGCAGCTGGATCAGTCCAGTTCAGTGCGTTCCAAAGAAAGGAGGGATGGCAGTGGAGGTTAATGATCAGAATGAACTTATTCCCAAGCGAATAATCACTGGATGGAGAATCTGTATGGATTACAGAGGACTTAACAAGGGCACAGGAAAGGATCATTACCCATTACCATTTATTGATCAGATCCTAAATCTTTTAGCAGGCCAAAAGTTTTACTATTATCTGGATGACAACTCTATATATAGTCAGATTTTCGTAGCACCTAAAGACTAGGAGAAAACTACCTTTACTTGCCCCAATGGAATAGTTGGATTCCGCATAATTCCATTTGGACTTTACAATGCTCTAGCTACCTTTCAGAGGTGCATGACCTATTTTTTTCTGACATAGTGGAGCGCATCATTTAAGTCTTCATGGATGCCTTCTCTGTGGTGTGAGCATCATTTGAATGCTCTCTAAACAATTTATAATTAGTTCTTACAAGGTGTGAAGTCTCTAATTTGGTGCTCAACTTGAAAAATTGTCACTTCATGGTACAGGAAGGAATTGTGCTTAGACACAAGGTGTCAAATTTGGGGATAGAAGTTGATAGAGCAAAAATAGAAGTCATTGCCAAACGGCCATCCCCAACTTCTGTAAAAGGAATTAGAAGCTTCTCGGGCCATGCAGGTCTTTACAAAAGGTTTATTAAAGATTTTTCACACATTACCAGACCACAATGTAAGCTACAGTAAAAAGATGCAAAATTTGAGTTTGAGGATAATTGTTTAAAAGCATTCAATTTCTTGAAGGATAAGTTGACCACTACCCCTATTATTGATATACCTTATTGGAGTGAACCATTTGAAATCATGTGTGATACAAGTGACTACGCAATATGAGCAATTCTTGGCCAGAGGAAAAGAAAAGTATTCACCACAATTTACTATGCAAGTAAAACAATCCATGATGCCACCAGAAAAAAGTAGCTATTAGCCGTGGTGTTTGCATTTGACAAATTTAAACCCTTCATTTTGGGAAGCAAAGTAGTAGTGTATATTGATCATTCAGCCATTAAATATCTCATGATGAAATAGGATGCTCAGCCAAGTCTGATCAGATGGATTTTGCTCCTACAAGAGTTTGATATTGAAATATAAGAAGGCTATGTAAATGTAGTGGTTGATCATCTCTCACGTCTAGAAAATTTTAATGGCAATGAAATGGACAGCATTCCAATCAATGATTCTTTTCCAAATAAAAGACTATTTGTTGTCCAAGGAAGAACAAAGCCCTGGTTTGCAGATATTGCAAACTATCTTGCATGCATGATTATTCCCTATGGATCATCATGGCAACAAAAGAAAATTTTTTACTCCCAAGTGAAGTCATATTTTTGGGATGAGTTGAGGAATGATGCATATGAGAATACCAAAATATACAAGGAAAAAACAAAGGCACGGCATGATAAACACATACTAAGGCATCATTTCCACCCTGGACAAAAGGTACTCTTGTTCAACTCCAGACTTAAATTCTTTCTAGGAAAATTGAAATCTATATAGTCTTGACCTATTGAGATCACTCTAGTATTTCCATCTAGAGCAATAGAGATTGCTCATCCAGATAAAGGCACCTTCAAAGTGAATGGACAATGCCTGAAATCATATGAGGAAGGTTGCAACATGTTAGAGAGGCTAAATGCCTCTGCACTTTAGGATATATAGCGAAAGACAATAAAGAAGCGCTGTCTGGGAGGCAACCCAAGATCTATTGTTTTGCACCACTCAGGAATGTACCCTTACCCTCTTTACTTAACTCAATCAACATTATGTTATTAAATGTGCTAAGTTTGAAGAAGGCAATTATAAATTCCCAGTGGAAGCTATTAGTATCTATATTCCTTAAAAATGTGAATTAATGTTATTTACGTTTTGATTAATCATCACGGGCTAACGTCTATTGGTATTTTTTGCAGGGTGATTTACAGGAACACAACCATAAGAAGATCATGCAAAAAATATCATGGAGCAGGAACTACAAAGAGAAACTCCAATTTCTCATTCAATGTCCATGATTAGCATGTCTAGTTCATGCACAGTTACCATACTGGGCAATTATTTTTTCTTCACCCACGTCCGGCCAATAAAGATTAAATAACAGCCATGGATTGAGATAAAGGACTACTTAAGTCCCGGTATAGAAATATGGTAGTTGTCATGCCTTGAGCAGCAACTCAAGTTCCGGCATTGACTAACCCTGAACGACAATACCCTCTTGGCTACACCGTGCAGTTTGCATCGCTTCAGACCCAGAATCCGTCGGAGTGAAAGTTTTCTATGGTACTTCAAAGTAAGTAACGGCTCACCCGAACTCATTTTCACAGTATTTCCTAAGTCTAGAAGCATGCCTCCTAAGAAAGCAAAGCTTACTAAATTTGGTGTCAACGAGAAGTTTACAAATACTATAGCTAATGATTTTTATGATGCTACTGTAGGTGTGTTGGATGTGATTCAATAGAGGTTTTTTGCGTTGGGATGCATGCCCATTATTAGGAAAGCTTTTAAGGACAACTATTGGACTCAGTTCCTTAGAACTCCACCTGAGTATGCACCGAATTTGGTGAGAAACTTTTATGCAAACCTAGCTGTCATGAATGATTCAAAAGTTTATGTTCAAGGGATTTGGGTTCCGTTTAGTTCAACAAAGATAAACCATGTTCATAATCTTGGGTGCCTAAGTGAAGATGAGTTTTCAAAGTTCAATGGAGGATACCCAGATTTGGCTGATGTAGCTGAGTACTTGTGTACTCTATGGATGACCTGGAAAATGTCCACTAGAACAAAACTGATTGAGTTGGGGGTGAACAAATCAAATTTCCATCTGCACCAGAATGATGTTAACCACCAACGCAGGGGACATTAAGCTGAAACGATTGCTGCTCATCTATGCCATTGAAACTGGCCAAAGCATAAATGTGGGGAAAGTCATCTACAAAGATAATATGGATAGTCTGGCTGCCTTGGAGAAACGACCCAAGTCACTGTACTTCCCCTCATTGATCACCACTATGTGTCTGAAATATGGAATAGCTTTGGCAGAGGATGAGAAGTTGTTTCCTCCTGCTCTGGATATTAGTCCTTTGTTAATAAGTAAATTTGGCGCTTATCTGACCACTGAGGACCCAAAATTGAAGCCACCCAAGTCCAAAGGTAAAGCCAAATTGGCAACTCCTCTCCCTCCTCTGTAGGTACCAACTTTGTACATAAGCTCAAGAAACCTGCACCAGTAATGCCTCCATTAGTTGTTGATCCAAACCCGGATCAGTGGGAGACCTTTGTGGACCACCCATATTTCTGCATATCCACAGTATACACAAACTTAGTGTTGATGTCCTCCATGAAGGGGGGAAATACCCAGTCAGCCCACTACCACCCCCACTAACCTTTGCTTCATCTGCACCATCAAGCAAGGCAGCCAAGGACTGGGGATGAAGAAGAAGAGGACGATGAGGAGGAGGACGAATATGAGGATGCTGACGATGGAGCACGCACCTACAACTTGGTGATATCAGACTCTGAATGAAGCATGGCTCTGCTTGCCTTCAGGGGAGTATTGCTTGAACTCCTAATCTCTTGATCCACTAGGGGCAGTGAATGCTAAGTTTGGGAATGGGGGAATGAACTGACTGCTTATTTGCTAAACTTTGAACTTATTTGCTTGCTCCTGATCTTTTGCATTGAACTTTGTATGTTTATGTATTTGTGCATGCTTCTTCATACGTAGTTATTCTTCCACTACTTTTCGTCTGCTTTTATGGTCGGTACCATACTAAAAAAAGATAGAAAAACAACATCCGACGCATAAGAGAAATCAGCCAAAGACAGTATTAGGGGAGAAATTTCAGTAAAAAAATTATTTTAGGGAAAGTACCCAACTTTAGGTTAAGAGCAATAGAAAAATCCAAATATTTTTCTTCAGTTCAAAAGTAAACCCTCTGAGCCTAAATCAAGATTGGGACAAGTGATGAATAGGAAAAAAGAAAAAGAAAAAAAAAGAATATATTATACTCTTTATTTCAAAGGGTAGCTAAGTAATTGCTTCTATAACATTCAAGGATAGATGTAGCTACCCCATACTGGGAAAAGAGGAGCAATTTTTATGTACATAGTACTCTTATATTGTCATATATGTAAATACTCTTGAGTCCAATGTATGACTCTGATGAAAGGAATATATATTGGCTTTCAAAATAATGGCTATCACAATTGCAGACCGTTTTGGCATGGCAAAAAGTGAGGGAGACGAAAAATAAACTGAAGAAAAGTTGGGAGGAAAAATCTATGAGTCTAAGTTTGAAATAGGGACCTGACCTGAAAGTAAGAAAAAAACCACAACTTTGACCGAGGTTGACATATCTATGTATGAAGTAACTCTAGAGTTGGTAATGACTATAATCGAAAGAAGTTGCATGATTCAGAATTAGGTGTCCACTTTTACACACACATTCTCATTGAGTATTTAAGTTTATTTAAATCTGTTTGCTTGAGGACAAGCAATGATTCAACTTTGGCGATGTTGATGAGCCGAATTTATACCCACTAAATGCAGACTATTTGAGTCTGATTTGGCTCAATAAGGATGATGGGACAAGCCTTTTATACATGTCTTCTTTCCTTTTTGCAGACACAACCTATTTATTACTCTCTGAGACAAAAGGAAAAGAAACAACTCCTAAAGTAGAGGTTTTGCCCCAATTATCCAAGATGTGACACCGATTCCTAATTACATGAGTATGCATGGTGATATGTCACGCGATACTTGGTGGGCGGACGAATGTACCCCTGCACGGTTCTGGAAGCTTTCACGGGAATCTACTGAAACAGTATAAAAGGTAGAACCAACACTAATAAGAGTAACGAAGCACGAAAACAGGAGAGACGAAGAAAAGAGGGTTTTGAGTCACCATCTTGCAGCTCTGATCTGATTCTTTTCTTGTATTTTGATGAACTCAATGTTGTGTGTTTATAGACCGTCTTGTGCCTTAATCATGAGCTAAACCTTTAAATCTAGGGGAGTGATGTAACCCTCAAGGAACTCGGGGAGTTTATGGAATGTTTGCCATGTTTAGTTATCTTTATAGTGTTTGATCTTGATGTTCTTCATCCTCATCTATTTATGTCTGATCAAACATGAGTAGATGCATTAAGCATAATGGGAGGTCGAGAGACACAAGTTATGCTAGGCGTAGCAAGGTCTACATCAATTACTATATCACGAGAATGCCTATAGGATCGGTGCTACCGTGTGAGGATCACTTGAGAGTAATGTCTCTGGTGTATCTGTATGTGACATCGAGAGATGCTCATCTGTAAACTAGTGAAGGATGCCTACAGCTCGAGAGGGATAAGGGTCTAAGATAGGTGAATCCAATAGGCACAATATGACAATTAATTCATGATCAATTAGTTTGTAAAACTACATGAGAGACTTAAGTGGTGATTCTGCAATCCACCTAGATAACTCAACCCTTGGTATTAGATCTATCTTTTTTTCACTACATTTTATTCTTCTATGTTCATTGCCTGTCTTGTAGTTAACGAATGGCATAGTATCAAAGTCACTGTAGTTTTATTATGTTCAACTTGTATAAAACTTGTGCATGTTAGTGATTGTTTATCCCAATCCCTAAGGTTCGGCATCCTTCTCCATCACTTTATTACTTATGCAACGTGTACACTTGCACTTAAAAAGTGCACCACATATGTGTGCATCAAGTTATTGGTGCCATTGTTGGGGATTGGTCGTATAAACAAGATTAACACCAAGCAGGTTTTAGCTAGATTAAACTTTAATTTATTGTAGTTTTAATTTTTGGAATTCTGTTTACAAGCATTGTATGAATCCATTGAGAAGTGACTCCTCCAGTAAAGAGTTTGATTCAGAGATTGAAAGAACTTTCCATGCCATAAGGAGAGTTCAACAACGACCAAGGGACAAAATGCAATGCCTGAAAGATGAGGATAGAGACCAGAGGAATGTGGTTGTGGTAAAAAATGAGGATGATGTGCCTATAGAAGATTTTGCCCTGCCTTTGATACTATTAACTAGGATTATCTATATGAAGTTGAGCAGCTGATGGCCTTTCCTACTGTCTGGACAAACTGGATAAGAGAACTTTTTGAATCTGCCACAACCTCCATCCTTATCAATGGGAGCCCTTCAGAAGAATCCAAACCAAAGAGAGGGCTTAGACAAGGTGACCATTTATCCCCTTTTATATACCTTCTAGCTGTTGAAGGCCTGTCAAATCTGATCAATAAGGCAGCAGCTCTAAAACGAATCTCGGGAATACTGATAGGTAAAGATGTAGTCCAAATGACACACCTATAATTTGCTGATGACACTTTGCTATTTGGTGAAGCTTCTTGGAGTAATGTCCGAGTATTCAAGGCCCTTACAAAATTTTGGGATGATGTCAGGCCTGCGGATCAACTTCGGGAAGAGCAGCCTAATTGGCCTAAACATACCTATAGAAACAATTCAGGAAATGGCATCCTATCTCGGCTGTAAAGTTGGAAAAATTCCTTTCATGTATCTTGGACTTCTTGTTGGGTCAAATGCTAGGAAACAGAGTACATGGAAGCCTATAATTGATAAATTCATAGCCACTCTAACTTCCTGGGACTGCAAATACCTATCTACTGGGGGTAAATTAACTCTGCTCAACTAAGTGTGGGCATCTCTGCCCTCTCACTTCTTTGGATATTACCTTGCTCCTTCATCTGCGATCAAACAACTGAATACCATCCAAATATCCTTTTGGGGGGGAGGTAGATCAGACAAAAAGAATATAAGCTGGGTTTCATCGGGCAAAGTAACCACTGCAGCTGATAGAGGAGCTGTAGGGGTGCGCTGCTTGAAGACATTTAATGAGGCCATGCTGACCAAATGGTGTGCGAGATTACTCACCGAGGGAAACAGCCTAGCTTTAACTGTACTCTGATCTAAATATGGTAAGAGAGGACTGCTGGAGATTGGTGGACTGCGAGATTTAAGGCCACCTGTACATGCATCAAGAAGCACTCATACTATCTGAAATTCACAGGCCTCTTCCTGGTGGAAAAGCATACATAAGATAGCCTCTTCTCCATGTTTCCAACAAATTATTTATATGAAGCTAGGCAGTGGATCCAGAATCAAGTTTTGGCTTGATAGATGGTTCTTAGAAAAGCCCTTTTAGATAGTTACAATAGCCTGTTCAGAGTTGATGCTAATCAAAATTGTTATGTTGCCAAAATGGGGTGTTGGATGAATTTTACCTGGTGCTGGTCTTGGTCTTGGAGGAGAAATCTCAGGCCTTTGGAGCTAACTGAGTTGGACAATATGATATCTTCCATGTAGGGCAAATATCTACACACCCCGAGTGCAGGCAGATATATGTTTAGAGGAAATGATGAAGGCAAATACACGGTTCAAGCTGCCTATCAAAATCATAAGCCTCAAGAATCCATACTAAGAGGAAGCAGCTAACTTAGCCATGGTCGGGAATAAAATAACCCCTAAAAAGGTCACAATATTTGCCTGAAAAATGCTGCATGGAGCAATACCAGTGAAGGAATAACTTCAACATAGAAAAATCATTCAACAAGAAATACCTTTGACATGCCCACTATGTCTATCTGTTAATGATACTGAATCCATTCATCACCTATTTACTAAATGTTCAATCTCTGTACAGGTATGCTCAATCTACTTTACTGGCTTTCCATGGAGGGACAGAATGATGTAAATGTCCAGGAAGCCCCTTCTCTGTGGCAATTCTTGGCTACCAAACCGCCCAGGATTAATGATGATGCCTGAAAATCTTTGTGCAACAGGCTATACAGCGAGATGTTTTGTTTTGGTTAAGAGCTAAGAGATCCTTACATTTGTTCCCATTTAGCTTTGTTGACTGGCTCCTTAATCCTTTAAACTCATACTCTTTTCTAACTGATTATGCATCCTCTACCATATGGAATCTGGACTACAGAGTTCCTTTCATTAATACTGCATTAACAAAGTGCAGCAAGCATGTGAATCTGAACTCTGCAAGCAACTTTGGTACCAACATAGCAAGGAGGAAGGATAAAACCAAGTAATATACCCCTTCCCACTATTTTGTAATTGAAATATATTTACACCCTTTTTAGCTTCATACAGGTACAGGTTAGGTAAAGTCTACAAACACACATCACTCTACAGGGGTACATGAACGGCCATATTGCAGTTCCTGCAATCAGCACACAGTACATAGTGACTTGCCTCAAACAAATGTCACTCAGATATCAAATGCAAGTTTTTTCCAACACCTAACCTCTAAGATGTAATGTTCTGGAATTGTAACATCTTACTTCCTCCCACGAGTTATATGAAAGAGGTCTGATCAAACTGATGGATGCACACATCACACTTCATAATTATATGATCGGGTTTGTGGCAGAATAATAGTGCTGAAACTCTGCAAGAGATAAACAACTACAGGGGAAAACTAGATGACATCACAAGGAAACTTTTTTTTTTATGAGCCAAATTTTATTATTAAAAACAATATTTACAAGGAATGGAAAATACAAACATCACTCTTGCTCGTACTCAGTCAAATACTATATGCCTCTTTGGGATAGATTTGAAACCCTAATCTTTTCGTCATGCTACCCATTAGGTTACCTAAGGGTGATAAGGTACACGGCTCACCTGACGTCATATAAGATCACAAAGCATCTCAACATTCAGATCAACGTCGTCATCCGCTCTTCAGCAAAGCAGAATGTCCTCACTATTTCATTGTCAATCTCCCATTTTAGGGATATTGGTACACATCTCGATTAAGTTCGGTGAGCTATCCCTGTAATGAATGATAGGTCGTATTCCGATCAGACACGTATCTCAGATCCAAACCAAAGCGAGCACAAAGCTACTCATCATTTCTACGTTTCAGTCTCTGTTAGTATCCCTACGTGCCATAACATAGGTAGTGAACTTTGATACCATGCATGTATTAGGAGACAAGATCTTCCACAAAATATTCTTATGTTGCATTCTCTACAGAACTCCTGGACACACATAATCCGTCATCACCATTATCAGCTTTATCATCCAAATGAAAATTGTATGTTTTTAGGCCATGTACAATCAGCAGGACAGTGATCACAGTTTCAGACACTAATCAGCCGATAAGAAATTATGCCTTCAAGTACAGATCTTTCGGTGCTTGAAAAAACTTGACTGATGAGTATGACTCATACAGTATCAGTTCATGACCGAGTGGTGATCATAGCCTCTTCCTACCTATACCTTAAACAAATCAAAAGATAAGATGTGTACCAGTTTCACATGATGAGAACTTATATATCCTACCAATTCCTACTTACAGGCTCTTCTCGAATTAAAAACATTAAGGTTAGAAAACCTGTGCAGGCTCCTTGTTAATGATCACCACTTCTGTATTATGTTTTCTTTCGCATACCCGTACTTCCTAAATTCTTTCCCTCTCTGCTCGAACGATCTGTAAATATATATACACTTACCCATCAATTGGTTTTTTAAAAAAAAACACAAACCTTTACCCATAGGTATCCTTTTCATGTTGCAGAGAGCACAACCATCTTCAAAAATTCAAACATCTTAGTGGCTGCAGTAGCCAATCATTCATAGAAAATGGAAATTCCTGTTGTTTTTTTCTTGCTCTAATCCATACCGATGAAACTCTCTGAATCACATATGTTACATTTAGAGGGTTTTCTTGTTGACCTTTGAAATGAGTATTGTTTCTCAGCTTCCACGCTGTCCATGCCATTGTTGTCCATACAGTTTTCCACGCATTCATGTTAACCACCACCGGTTTGGCTTGGAAGAAGTCCTCAAACGAAGGAACCTACAAAATAGATAAGGATAGGTTAGTATCAGATTCCAGACAAATTCTAATCACACTCCAAATTTTTAGTACCATAGGACAAGATTGAAGGAGATCTGATGAAGTCTCCTGTGCAGCTTGACACATTGTACATCCTATTTCCTGCCCTTCGGGTATGACTTTCCTCCTTGATAGCAACTCCTTGGTAGGAAGTTAATCTTGTAGTAAAGTCCATGTCATAATTGTAGCTTTCGTAGGGGAGAACTTGTTCCACACTTTTTGGAGATTCTGAGCCTACTCATTGCTGAATGGGGATTGTACTTGTTCCATGATTTTTCTGTATGCCATATTGACTGTGTAATTTCCATCCGAGCTGCCCTCC
>JAOWBN010028207.1:0-10391 GCA_028565015.1 Pinguicula moranensis
ACACACCGCTCACAACTCATGCGTTGAGAACCAGAGAAATATAAGTTTTCTTTCTGATTGTTCCCAATCACTCTCGGTAAAGAGATTTGGTTCGTGGATATAACAGAGACTTTTATATCCCCTTCAACGTAATCAATTCAATCCAGGAGACTACGATCCAGAGACGCTTCCGCATCAAACAGATACCAAATGCGATCCGTTTGTATTCAAATTCGTTCGTGCTTAGTTTTTGTTCGTTAGATCCGTTCTAATCGCAGTTCTACATAAAGCATTTAAGAATTCTTTCATATGAAGTCAAATGCAGTTTTCTTATGAAAACAAATGCAATTTTGTAACGAAATGGATGTTTCAAAACCAAATAAAAGAGAAATTAATTAACAAATGAAACGAATTCATTAACAAAATTATCATACAAATTTCATTAAAGAAACGGAAGAATCAACTTGAAATCATCATTTAGAAATTAACAAGAGAACAAAATCATAATTGTTAAGATCTTTTGAATTAAAAGAAACATAATTAACAAATAATCATTCGAGCTTAATCAATAACGAACCTGACTCTGATACTATTGTAAATTACTTAGAACGGGTCTAACAAATAAAGTAAATATACAATGACGGATTTGTACCTCTATTGCAAAAGTATAATAGAACCGTAATTCTTCGGTTGATTATGTCACGAACACCAAAGTCTTAGTATAATCTACGAACTCAGATCTCTCCTTTGCTTTGAGATAACTTCTATATTTATTCTGGGATCTCAACGCATGGGAATAGAGAATTGGTACATCAAAGTAAGCCTCTACTGCGCCTCTTATATAAGAGATGAAGTAGAATCCTACCCTTTTTAGGATTCCATTAATTAATCAATCCTACCCGTCTATTCTGTTCCCAGCCTCTGCTGCTCACCTACCTTGCTCCAACATGTCTAAGTCCACTTGGATGATCCCTCCCCACCAACTGAAACTCATGCGGCGAGCTGCAGTCAAAGCTGGTAAAGCCCCATCGGACTACTCCCAGCTCCATTCCTCTCTTCCAGTGCAGAATCCTCGTCCAGTCCATGAGAGGTTGGGCCCTAGAGTGACTTTGCCTAGGGATCCCCTCCAAGCGCTCAGCCAGACGTGTTTAGCTCCTATCTTACTAACTTTCCCAAAGGCTGCGATGCTGACCGACTATGTCGAGTGTTGAAACACTAGGGCTCAATCGGGAATCTCTCGATTTCCCGTAAGCTGAACCGCAAGGGACACCAATTTGGCTTCATGGAGTTCGCCAATGTGGAAGACTTGGATTAGCTGTTGTTCAAACTCAATAACTCGTGGCTTGGTTCGTACCGTCTACAGACTAACTAGGCCAGGTACCCCAAATTGTTTGAGCAAAACTGTTAACCCTACTGTTGATCTCTCTGCGGCCAATTCTGTCAACTCTGTCATTGACTTTCCTGCTTTGAGCAAAATTGTTAACTCTGTGAACTCGGCTTCTGCTCTGGATGTTCTGAGATCCCCAGTAGCAAGTCTTGAGCCAGTGGAGCCCCATGAGTTTCAGCCTCTTTCTGCGGGTCCAGTCGAGTCACAAGCTCTACCATTCATTGGGCCTCAGTCATGGCAACCTCTCAAGATCAGTTGGCGGCCCCCTTCTCTAGCTGACTTATGTTCTCATGCAGGGGAGTTAGAGTCATCACTCCAGCTGCCAGTCTTGAATATCTCTAGCCTGGCCTTAGAAGAGGCCACTTTTACTCTTGACTCACAAATCATAAGCAGGCATGTTGAGGCAGTGGAGGTGGAGTTGACAGCAACCCCTCCTAGGAAGTTGTTTGAGGAGGACCCTTTCTGTTTAGATGCATTGGCCTCTCCTGACACTGTTGCCCATCCTCTACTATCTATAGTATTATCTGAAGAGGGTCTAACTGATATCCCTATAACTCTAGAGGAATTCCCCCTGGTCATGACTTGGCCGTGGAAAGGGAACTACCAGTCCCAAGCATCCGCTGCTAGTAAACCAAAAATCTGCTAGGGGCCGTCCTAAAAATTAGAAGCCAAACCAGGAAGGAGGAAGACTCGGCAAGGGCAAGCAATCTAGCTATTGTGGTGATTGGTTAGGTCAACTGGCTGCTAACTCCTCCGTTAGCCCCCTTCCTCTACCTAGTGAATACTTGGATGGTTCTTCATATACTGTTGATTCTATGATGGAAATTGGCACACTGCTTGGCATTGATTATGGTCATAATCACGGTGAGTTCAAGGCTCTTCTTGAGAATATGGCTGGGTCCAGTCTGAGGCATCTAAATACCAAGTTGCAGTACTTACACCTTCTCCTATGGAGACAGAGAGCATTATATCTTTATGAAGATCATCGCATTTAATGTTCATGGGCTATGCAGCCAAGAGAGAAAATGGTAGGTCAAACAACTCATTTCGAAGGAAAATGTTGATTTTATAAGCCTTTAAGAAACTAAGTTATCTACTATAGAGAAAAAAATTGTCTTCACTTGTGGTATGATGCTGATTTTGACTGGTGTTACTCTAGTTCTACTGGTCCTTCTGGTGGCCTGCTATGCTTATGGAACAAGACTAAATTTAAGAGAGTTTCTACGTTCAATGGTGATGGGTTTCTAGGTATTTCTGGGCTCTGGCTTGTGGAAAGTATTCAGTCATACATGGTAAATGTTTCTGGTCCAGCTGACCTGTCTGGGAAACAAGCTCAAAGGCAACAACTTACCAGTTGCTTATCACCTTTTAAATCTGAAAAGTGATGTGTGATGGGGGACTTCAATGCGGTCTTGGCGCTCAATGAAAGGAAGGGTGTGGCTGCCCTCAACTATGTTCAGGAAGTGGAGTTGTTCAATGATTTTGTCTCCAGCCTGGATCTTCTTAACATTAGGATGGAACGAAGGAAGTTTACCTGATCATTGAAGTCTCTAAGAGCTATGAGTTGCCTAGATAGATTCGTGGTCAGCAGTAAATGGCTTGATACCAGTGACACATGGATATAGGCAGGTCTTGATAAGGTGGGATTTGACCACTGCCTAGTAGTTTGTGCTCAAAACAGTTGAATTGGGGCCCTAAGCCTCTCAAGATCCTTGATGCATGGTTACTTGATAAGGGGTTTTCTGATATGGTCAAACATGTCTGGAGCAACTCAAGTATTGAAGGCTATTGGAGCTATCAAATTATGAGAAAAATCAGGTTACTGAAGGATCAGATTCATCCGTGGAACCAGTCCCATCCAAGGAATCTATCTGAGGAGAAACACCTTATGTTACAGAGTATTAAAGATTGGAAATGGAAGCCGAGGAAAATCTTACTGGCAGCATTGATCACTTGCAGTTGGTTAACCTCCATTTGAAGCTGGACAACATCTCTAGACAGCTGCTTAGTATCAATTATCAGAAATCAAGAATCCAGTGGCTTAAGTTGGGTGATGAAAATTCTGCTTTCTTCCACAACAGTATTAAGGCATCCAGAGCTAGGAATATGATCAGTTGGGCGTGGGATGGCTCTACCTTGCTGGAGGATCTAGTTCTTATCAAGGAATGTTTTTACCTCCATTTTAAGGACATGTTTATAGAAAAAAAATTCTTCTCGGGCCACAGCTTGGACTAATGCTTAAAACTCTTGAGCAGCCCCACAAAGAGCTCTTGCAACAGCCTTTTTCTGAACTTGAAATTCTTGCTGCTATTTCTAAATGTGGGAACCAAGAGAGACTTGGGCCCAATGGACTCAACTTCACTTTCATCAAGCATTTCATTCATGTGCTGAAACCAAATATTGTCCAGCTTCTACTTGAATTTTATAGGAATGGTAGACTTTCAGAGGGAGTAATCTTCCCACATTGCTTTGCTGGCCAAAACTCATAACCCTATGCATATCAAGAACTTCAGACCCATTTCTTTAATTGGATGCATGCCAAAGATAATCTCTAAAGTCCTAGCCAATAGGATCAGACAAGTGATGAACAATCTGATAAGCCAAAATCAATAAGCTTTTATTCAGGGGAGAAGACTTATGGATAGTGTAATCGTTGCTAATGAGGTTATTGATGAAGTGAAGAAGCTAAAGAAGCAAGACCTCATCTTTAAGATTGATTTTGAAAAGGATTTTGACACCATTAATTGGAAGTACCTGCTGTAAATTATGGAAACCATGAACTTTCCTCCATGTTGGCTTTGGTGGATCAAAGGCCTCTTGGAGTCTTCTTCTATCTCAATCCTGATTAAAGGTAGCCCCACAAATGAGTTCTACCCTTCTTGTGGTATTAGGTATGGAGATCCACTTTTCCCTTTCCTCTTCTTGCTACCTGCAGAGGGCCTCTCCGCCATGATCACTCAGGCCATAAATTTGAACATCTTCTCGGGCCTCAGCATTGGTAGAGACAGTGTGCAGGTTTCTCACTTACAATTTGCTTATGATACCATCATCTTTGGCAAGGCGGAGTGGAAATCTGTCCAAACTTTTAAAGCCATACTCAACTACGAATTGGTATCTGGCCTTAAGATCAACTTTGGAAAAAGCAAGATCATTGGCATTAATATTCAACCTTATGTTTTGGAGGATATGGCAGCCTTTCTGAATTGTGAACCTGCAGAGACTCCCTTCAGATATTTGGGCCTCCCAGTTGGAGCTCGGATGAAGAGTTCCTCTTCTTGGCAACCTGTCCTATCCAAATTCAGTAAGTCTCTATACGCTTGGGAGCACAACCTGATTTCATCAGGTAGCAAACTCACTCTCCTAAATTCAGTACTAACTTGCTTGCCCTTCCATTATTTCTCCTATTTCAGTACCCCAAAGAGTATCATCAAGAAACTGACAGATATACAAAGGAATTTTTTCTGGGGCAGTTCTGCCAGCAAGAGAACATTATGCTTATCCTCATGGAAGAAGATCTCCACCACAGTAGCTAAGGGTGGTCTTGGTGCTCGTTGGCTCTCCTCCTTTAATGCTGCCATGTTGGGAAAATGGGGGCTGCATATACTTAATCAGGAGCCTTCCTTTGCCTCTAAGCTACTGAGATCCAAATATGGTGAACACTCTCTTTCAATCGTAGGCTGCAGAGCCCCTCATCCTCAAGGCAATCACTCTGCTATTGGCAAGCCGAGAGGTCGTGGCTATGAGTCTGAATGGTGGTCTAAATTGCAAGAAAGTCTCAAATGTTCCTGGTTTACTGATAATATTTCTTTGCAGCCCGGGAATGGTGAACTTATTAGATTTTGGACTGACAGCTGGTTTACAGCAAACCTCTGGCTGAGTCCTATCCTAGGCTGTTTAGAAATGAGCTCTGCAAGGACATTAGTGTGTCAAATGCAGGTAAATGGCATAATGGCAGATGGATATGGTGTTGGAGATGGAGGAGGGATGTCCTTGCCTCAGAGCTCCCTGATCTGTCTGATCTGGAAAGGGTCTTACAGGCCACTCTTCTCCAAGTCCTCTAATCAAAGATAAATATATCTTCAAGCCACATCAACTGGGAGCCTACATGGTTCGGGATGCATATAAGATCATCACCTCAGGTATGCAGCATATTTTTTTGATTCACATATAACTCTGACCACTCTTATTTGGGACAGCTTTGCTCCAAAAAAAGTCTACATTTTTGCTTGAAATTTAATACAAGATGTAATGGCCACCAAAGACACTCTGCAGAAGAGGGGGTAATCCCATCTGATCAAGAAATTGTTTGTCCCCTGTGTCGTTCTGAGGATGAGTCTGTAGTTCATCTCTTTGCTAGTTGTTCATTTACCATCAACCTTTGTAAAGATCTGTCCTCTTGGCTATCCCTGCCTCCTACTGCTGCTGCCCTGGTTGGTGGTGCAACTCCAAATCTCTTGGAGCATTCTGCTTCAGCACCTCCGGTTATAAGTGTGTCACCATGGAATTCAATATGGCTCTCTATGGTGTGGTCCATTTGGAAGGTAAGGAATAGTGCTCACTTTTCATCCTTATTACCTCAAAGTTCATCCCTGCTACATAGTATCCAACGTGAAACTTGGTTGTGGCTGAGAGCTAAGAGACAACCTATATTGTTTCCTTATAACCTTACAGATTGGCTCCTCCAGCCTCAGGTATGCTTGAAATTCTAACTTAACTCAAGGTCACACTATAGAAGCTTGGGCACGGTCTGCCATCTCAAGCTACAGACTCAATTTGTTCATTGCAGATCAGTATATACTCATGTTATTTAGATGCATTTGGTATTGTTTGGATTCTTGAACTGAATAATGCCACTGCTCTTCTATGCGGTACAAGTTAGGTTCTGATCTGGTTTCACTGCAAAGTTGATAGAAATCCATAAGCTTCGATGTCAGAATGTATCTGTCTCATTGCTTCATGTGGGAAGCTACTTTCTGGTTCCCAATTCCGATGGATATCCAGGAACGTTAGTATTGCTTGAGCTGCTTAATGTTATTACTTTTCTTCATGTTAGATTCAGCACACTGCACCTCCCTAAGGCCTAGCCAAGCTACAATCAAGGAACTCTGTTAAATTTGAGCTTGGCTGTCCTGGAGTTTTCCAACATCATTTGGCAGCAGTCTACATCCATTTGTGTTGTAAAGTGCTAAACAATCTCTGACTTAAGACTCAACAGTGTGTACCTGACAAATGAGATTTTGAATATGAGAAGGCCAGCCAGAATCCCAGATAGCACCTTGATCACTCCCATTGTATAGGCTTTAGTCTTTGTCCTACGGAATGACATGAACGCTGATAATGAAGGCAGCAAGATTTTGATCGACTTGCAATATGATCCGTGAGGTTTAGATTGGGGGAAGGGAAGTATAGAAGGTGGCAATAATCAAAGGACTATGATGCTATAAGGTGAGCATGCTGAGCTGTGTTAACTACTTCAGTAAAGACTCATGTAGCCATAATTAAATGACGGCCTGCATAGTTGAAGGTCAACAGATCACTGCTGCAATAGCCATTTATTGGTCTACCGCAGCAGTCTCATGACTTCGATGCTATAAGGTGAGCATGCAGAGCTGGGTTTTGAGCAGGGTAATGACTCCTGTAGTCATTTATATGGCAGTCTGCATAGCTGAGAATCATTTGATCACTAATACTCATCTCTCTATGGTTCCCTTATGCTCCTCCAGGGTTGCATCATGTATTTTGTTTTCGTTTTATTTTTCCTTGTACTTCTTACCTCTGGTAAGAATCCTGTACATACTTTTATTATTAATGAATTTGGCTTAACAAAAAAAACCTAATAATTACTTAATAAATAATTAATTAACACATAATTAATTTACAATTAGACTTTTACTATTTTGTCTAACAATTCTGAATAATTCCAAACTGTATCTTTGATTTTGGCCTCTGTGAATGGCGCTGAGTTGTAAATTGTCTTCCTCTGTCAACATTGTTAAGCAGGGGAAATCCAGAGTGGGCCTTTCTGAGACATCCATGTTGTATTGTTGATGAAACTGCTCAAAAATAGATATAAATTAAATAGTTACAAACAAAAACTGATATGATATCTGTTATAATGTTCGATCTTATTTATAAATAGAAATCTAACTCAAATTATAAGGTAATGTGATTTCATCAATTGTTTTGGTATAATTTTTTTTATGAAAGTAGTTCATGTTCCAATCACAAGCTGACTGACGACACCCGTTAACATTTGAATTTGATATATATTTACAGTTCATAACTTTAATGGTTATTATATGTACAAACATAAGTTTCTCAAAGGAATGTTTAAAATGCTCTCCGTACACCCCTTCCGTGCATCCCCTCCGCCAGCCCCAATGTACACCTTCTCTGCATTTGAATAATTTCTCTTCGCCAAACATCTTCACCGGAGCTACTTTTTTATACCGATCTAGGTGCACTCGGCGATAGGGTAGACTCGGGTGTCGCATTGCTCCTTGTTGGAGGATACTCTAGACTTACTGCAGAAATCAAGTAGAATGGCTTCCACATCCGAACTGCTCTCAGCCTACCGTAACCAATTCCCATCACCCACACACAATGAAAACTCGGCCGCCGAAGAAAATCAGGAATGTTCGCAAGCTGAGAACTCAGTAACCTCTCACCCAAATGGCAAAGGCGTCATGACAGAAGGTGGAGACGAAAGCGAATGGACAACGGTGAACAAAAAGCAGATGAAACAAAGGAGGACTGATGTAGAGGTTGATGCTCATAAACAGCCTTCCAACTACTTCCTAAAACTACGCAAGGACTCGGTCTCATTTTATTTCACTCACTTCCCACCTTCGTGGGTAAGGAGGATATGTGGAAAGTATTTTCCAGTTATGGAGTGGTCAGTGACATCTATGTTCCAAAGTATGTGACAAGTGCAGGAACACGCTTTGGCTTTGTAAGATACCTCAAGCAATCTGTGGCTCTATCGATTCTAGAAAGGTTGAATGCCATTTGGGTTGGCTCGTTCCAGTTAAGGCTGACTGTGGGTAGAACTGGTGATAATACTCAAACGAAAGAGGTGCCAAAACCAGTCTCCTCTTTTCCTATGCTCCAACGAATTAAAGAAGCACGTTCAGATGCTCCGATTAAGTTCTCCCCAAAACCAGAGACCTCTGAATGGTTGCTACGATGTTTGATAGGCATCCCTGCCCCTGTGGTAGATCTAGCCACTATGAATTCTATTATGCCAAGGAAGCACCACAGCACGACTAGAAAGGGGCGGAGTGTTAATTAAGTTGGCATCTTCTGAAGATCAAGCAAGACTATTAAATGACAGCAACACTTCTAACAAGATTAATCTACACTCATTAAGGACATGGAAGCTTCTAATTGGGAAGATGGCACACTCAGCATGGGTGCAAGTGCGGGGAACTCCCCTGCACTACTAGAGTACTGAGTTTTTTTTATCGCAATAGCAGAGCGATTGGGATCATTAATGAGCATAGATGAAAAAAATATCACAACTGACCGATCTTCAATATGGGATAATCCAAGCCCTGACAAGTTCAAGTAGAAGAATTTATCAAACATTACAAATTGAGACGGATGAAGAATGCTTCAATGTACACATCTCTGAGGAAGAGAACCCCTCGAAGGTGCCTCTGGGATGGATGCCCGCCGGCACTAAGGGCGGGGTCAGCAGAAATGGATGCCAACACAGGACAAGGAATGGCTTGCACTCCCTCGCTTGCTAGGCAATGAAGCAAGGGTTAAGCAAGCGCATGAAGAGAGCCAGATAGCTCGTAGACCATAAGGTAACTCGAGCGCTATGATTCAGCCGGAAAAAAAGATATGCAGTGAAGCCGGATAAACGTTGACCCCATCAGAAAATACTCCGGCGACAGGTCCAGAGCCCAAGAACATCCTGAACATATCTTCTGAAATGATGTCTAGCGTGAAAGAGGGAAAATAAGTACACTTTCAGGAGTCGATACACGAGCAAAATTGTGAAAGTTCTGCAATTCCTAAAGCACCAGAACAAGGAATACTGATTGGTCATAAAAGTCAAATACCCTATCATCGACCAACACCTGTCGATAGGCCCTAACCCTAACAATTCGATTACAGAAAGGCTACTGCCACTAGTCCCCAGCTCATTTGAATCAAGTCACTTCGGGAAATTCTCAGCCTTATTGGTAGACCAGCACGCCAAATTGGGCTCCAGAACAGTTCCGACCTCAGAAAATATTTATATGAATCTTAACAAGCAGGCCCAACAAAGCCCAGCCCAGAACCAGCGAAAGTCAGTTAATACGGTTGCTATGGGCGGGGAATTGACTCTGTCTCAGTTGTCTGATCCCTCTGAGCTATCACCTCTGATCCACCTCTCGCCTGGCTCCTTGAAAAGATTAACCAGTTTGATGAATGAGCAAGACCCAATTATGAACTCGGCGGAGAAACTCAGGGAGCATACCCGTAAAATCCAAGAATGCCAAATTGTCCTATTAGAAGAGCTGAACTCGACAGTAGCAGCAAACATCCACACACCTCAATCAGAAGGCATTGTAGAACTAGCTGCTCAACTGGGGGTGATTCCAAATTCCTCCAGGGAAGATCTAATCCTACGGCTCAATGACATGAATCAAAGGGATACCAAACTCGCGGAGAATAAAGGCATAGCTGTACAGCGCACTTCTACATCCAATCTTTAAATGCGCATTCTATCTTACAACATCGAGGGTCTGGGAACCAGCTGGAAAAAGAGAGAAATAAAGGAGCTAGTCTGAACACAACTTTCTGATTTCATATGTATCCAGGAGACAAAAGTCTCAGTAATAAATCGAAGATTTTGTCAAAAACTGTGGCCTAGTGAAGGTTCGAGTGGGGACACAGTGACTCTACTAGAAGTGCAGGTGGCCTATTATGCTTATGGAACTGGTCATTTTTTCAGAAAATAAGTCTAAGATCCTATCCTGGGATCCTAATGATTGAAGGCCTCTGGGGAACAGGAAGAACACCAGTGAAGATA
>JAOWBN010028218.1:0-10391 GCA_028565015.1 Pinguicula moranensis
CCCTGTACTATACCTAATGGTTAACTTGCTCCCCTATACGTTCAAAAGATTTACTTTGTCCCATGTATTTTCAAAATAGCTATTGTAACCCTATGTACTTTCAAAAAAATTATTTTACCCCCTTGTACTTTTGAAAAAGGGTAAGGGTAAAATTGACTTTTCCATATAATAAAAATATCTCAGTCGCAACTCGCAGAATCGCACGTGAACTACACTCGGGGGCATGGACTTTTTTTTGAAAGTACAGGTGGGTAAAGTAGCTATATTGAAAGTATATGGAGTAAAGACAATTTTTAGAAAAATCTCATTATTTGTATGAATATACATCTAAAACGGGTGATGAGTTTTGTATAGTGGAAATACTATAGTAATTAATATAAATTCAAAATTCAAAAATAAGTGAAACTTATGGAGAACTATTCGTATACTAATATTTTTATCTAATTTATGGAATGAACTATTATTATACGAAACTTAGAATCTAATCCTAATTTATCTAATTTATAATTTACTTAATTTATCTAATTATAATTTACCGAAATTAGGAATCCAGCTACGAAAACATTTAACTAAATTACAAAAAAATATCAATTAATTAGCACAAAATTAATTATCTTTTAATTATTTGTCTATCTAATTATAATATTTACCTAATTTATCTAATTATAATTTACCTAAATTATGAGTTCATTTGCCAAAAATATTTAACTAAATTACCAAAAAAATAACTATTTAATTAGCACGAAATTAATTGGGTAATTTAATGCATTGTCTCTCTTTATAATTTACCTAATTTATCTAATTTATCTAATTATAATTTACCTAAATTAGGAGTTTGTTTACCAAAAATATTAACTAAACTACCCAAAAAATTACCTAATTAATTAGCACAAAATTAATTGATCTATTTTAATTTTTAGTCTATGTAAATCTAATAGATCTAATTTGAATTTAGCTTAAAAATTAAATTTGTTTAAAGTTAACGGTGATAACACCAGCATTGCTTCTATCATCGCCATACTAGTGCTGACGTCAAAAAAATATTTAAATATTTTATCGTACGTTTTTGTATATATGTGTTAATATTATTTTATTAAAAGTTAATTTTATAGATATTAAATGTTTAACTTTTTATTTTTTATTATAGTTTGCGTGAATAAAATTATTATTATTTTGAACAGTTAAATTATTTTGTTATGCCCGCCCACCTATCCCAAAATAGTATATATTGAGAAAAAAAATTATTTTTACACCCAATTTTTTTTATACACTCCCCAAATTTTTTAACCCAACCTAACATTTCTTTTTAGATTCATTATTATCACCAGCATTCGCCACGGGTGATAACGACTACAAAAATTGCCAACACTACCACGATTGGACCCGTAGCCTACTCAACCAATTTCTCACCATTGGACCTCAATAGGCTATCAGAATTTAGAACATATTAATCCTAATCATTACTCCCTTCTGGAATTCAGGTTTATTTTCCTCCCTCTAACTCTAACCCTCTATTCTACCTGTACCAATATCCTCCCATGGCATTAAATTCCCATTCTTCCCTTCAACCCACAACACCCACCCACTTGCGTCCTTCTTTCCTTCATTGATATTTTGATAACCCCATTCCAACAGTACTTCAACCCCAAGTCTAAAGTTTGCTTACCCATCTCAATCTTAGGCATCTCTTTCAAGATTTGCCGACGAAGATCAAGAAAGGGGAAAAGAGAGCAGACCTCAGGCATTATACTTCGCTGGAAAGGTTTGGAGAAGAGGAAGGAAAAGGGATCATAGTTCACTTGCATTTGGTTAGTTTTTCCATCTCGGAATATTCATGGGCTGCTCGGCATCTCGTTCTGCTGAGTTTATTACTCACCACCACAATCCCACGTCAAATTCTTCTTCTTCGCACTCGAATTCACAGTCTCCGTACTATTCCTTTTCGGACCCTTCTTCTACGCCGGTTTCCAGGACTCTTTCTCTACCCACCCCTTTGGTGCACCACCCACCCTTGAGAAAAGGAGACTCTAATCACTTTGTTGCACTCACATCCACCACTTATGGCTCGCTCGTGCTTGTTGATCCCCCGAGCCCCAGTCAGCAGTTTGCAAATCCGGTGGCCCAGATGAGGAAGGTTCAAGATTTTGGTGATTCTGAGGATCCTTTATCACCGGATTCGGTTATAAACACATGGGAGCTCATGGAAGGCCTTGATGATGAGGAATTCACTTTCGACATGGTTAATTCCCCCCAAGAGGGCGGTAAAAACATGTCAGATTCTGCTGAGATCGTGAAATCTTATGAATTTGTGGAGCATCCGGTGTCCAAACCCTTGTGGAAGCACTTATCTGAGGAATCTATGCTTGCGAAAATGGACACCAATGTGGTAGCCAGTTATCGAAAGGCGTTGCTGGGTATGCAAAACGGATGTGAAAAAACCACAGACATTTTGAGAACAAAAAAGACTGAATCTCCTGTGGGAAATGCATTGAGTCCATTGAAATATGATAGTAATGAATCTTATTATCTGTCGGGTGCTGAGGAGAGGATTCTCTTGTATTATACTAGTTTAAGGGGAATAAGGAAAACGTATGAAGATTGTTGTGCCGTCCGGGTGATATTGAGGGGTTTTAGAGTGTGCGTAGATGAGAGAGACATCTCGATGGATCGGTCATATAGAATCGAGTTGCAAGAAGCTCTGAAAGGAAAATCTTTGAGCTTGCCTCATGTGTTCATCAGAGGGAAATACATTGGTGGTGTGGAGGATATTAAGCAGCTTAACGAAGCGGGACAGTTGGCTAAGCTATTGGAAAGTTTCCCCCTTATGGATCTTGGTTTTGTCTGCGAAACTTGTGGGGATGCAAGATTCGTTCCCTGCCCAAACTGCAATGGGAGCCGGAAGGTTTATGAACAAGTAGACGGAACACTAAGTAGGTGCCCGGATTGCAATGAGAACGGATTGATTCGGTGCTCCGGTTGCTGCCCTTGAGGTCAGAGTTTGCTCATCAGCAAGAAGCATCATCCGGCCTTTATCTTGAGGATACTATTTATGGCTTATTAATGCTTATAGATTGTGCATCTGTTCATCTCGGCTCTTTCTGTGTATGTAAGCTCTTCTCATTCATTCAAAGTGTCAATCGTCTTTTTACAATCTTACAACAATAAAGAAGATTGTGAGGATCGTGTAAATCATTTTTGCTGTTACTTTACTTCCCATGCTTGTTTCACTCACTGTGCCTGTTTTTGATCATTCTGTAAATGTTATCGTTTTTGCTTTGTTTGTCAGATTGAAAGCCTCTCTGTTGATATTTTGATTGAGATTGACGGATCATGTTGGAATATCATCACAACGATGTCAAGATATGAACTTCTTGTTTTGCATTGTGGTGTTTGTACACAACACTATACTAAACGGGTACCAACCTACTTTGTTAATTCGATCAAACTCTACCAAAATATTGAACCAGAAACTGCTCAACATTCTGTTTTTTAATTCCTCAAATAGCTTTGCTCCAGCTTCCTGTTGATTTTTAAATTTTCTGATGCATCAATATGACTAACGAGTTACCGAAATGCAAGGGTTAATGACTCATGTTCCCATTAAATGATAACTCAAAAGGAAACTCTTCAGCTGGTGATGATCCTGCCTTCATTCTTGAGTCTACACTGAACATGTTTAGTTTTCATCAGCGTTTTCTTTCTCGGCGCCATTTGTACACAGGTCTTATGATGGTGCAGACAAGTTCATCTTCACGAAGTTTATGCTTCCACCCTTTTTGCTGTTCCAAAAGGGTAATAGACATATTACAATGACTATCAGAAGATCAGAGAATGCACAAAGAGATTGATGAAAGTTCTTTGTTTTACCGGCAATTCTTTCTGCAATTCCATGTCCATGCATATTTTCTCCAACCCACATACTCGGCTTTTTCTTGCCTCTAGCTCTCGATATGAAGCAGCCATTGTCCTGTACAGATGAGTTCACTGAGGTTGCTCAACAGGAAAATAAAAGCAGTAGCCAACAATGAATACTAGTTCAAACCTTCTTATATCTTTAGGCAAGTTTTCAAAAGTAGGGGCCTGTCGGTTTTCAGGAATCTGAGCTCCGATTTTTCAGGCCTCATCCCTATAAAAAATGAAAAGCATCAGGACCATATTTTATGAGTGATTGTTAAACAGAGGGATCGCCAAAACAAAGTTGCATTAGGATACTTGAATGATATCTGAAAGTGCGAAAGAAAACATAGTGGTAGCAAGTAACTACATATATCAAACCTCAGACAATGCATGCCCTATTCCCCTCATCATAACAAAACAGAAGTTTTAGTAAAAATGTAAAGTTCAGCACCAACATCTTTCTGTGTTGCAAATTATTTATGCAGAATCATTATCTAAAGGAATCAAAGAATGTCACAATGCTATATAGTTTATGTTGGGTGTTGAACAAATTTCAGATTTTTCGGATTTTGCAAGCAAAAATCAGAACAAGACCGAAACAAACCCATTAACCACGCATATTACATGCTCTTGGCGAGTTGGCGAGTTGATGAAGGACATAACTCAATTTTAGCAAATCCCATAGATCGCGATATGATACGCGAACTTAAGAACATGTTTCAAGAGCAAGCGCGCTATTAGCCATATCGTATAGCTAAGGAACTCTTTGAATGTAGGATGACTGAGGGGGCTTCAGTCAGTGCTCACATTCAAAAATTCATGGGTCTTATAAAGTAACTTGGGAAGTTGGGCTCTGTTATCGACAAAGAGCTTTGCACAGACTCATTCTACATTCTCTGTCATCGAGCTTTTCCATGTTCATCATGAATTATAATATGGCGAAAATTGTAAAGCCGTTGAATGAGTTGCATTCTATGCTCTTTACGGCTGAAACATCCATCAGGCAGGTACCTGATGTGTTATCGGAGCCAAGATAAGGCAGGGTGGTCAAGAAGAAAAAGGAAAGATACAAGGGCAAGAAAAAAGTCAAAAGCAAAGGTAAAACTCCAGCTAGAAGCAAGAGCATACCTGACTCAATGAAGATTTCGTCCGGACATTGTTTGCTTCTTTTGTAATGGCAAGGGTCATTTCAAACGGGAGTGTCCGAAGTTTCTGGAAGAGCAGAAGACGATGGGAACATCATCTTACTCAGGTATTCATATTGTTGAAATCAATTTTGCTCTTTCATCTTCTACCTCCTGGATCGTGGACTCAGGAGCTGGTGCTCATATTTGTTCAAATTTGCAGACACTAAAAAGAAGTAGAAAGTTGGCAAAGGGTCAAATATAATTGAAGTTCGATAATGGCGTGTTGGTTTCGGCCGTAGCCATTGGGGGCTTGGAATTGATTTTACCCGGTGGGCTTGTAATATTACTTTTGCGTGTCTATTATGTTCCGCGTGCTAGCAGAAATATTATGGATGTATCTCGTTTAACTTCTATGGGATATAAGTTTATTATTGAGGACAGATATTGTACCATTTTTCAGAATGATTTGTTTATGCTAGTGTTCCATTGTTTAATAGTCTTTATGTGACTGAACAATGAACACCCACGTACAATGTGAATACCAAACGACTCAAATTTAACAACGATAACTCAACCCTCTTACGGAATTGTCGCTTAGGTCATATAAACGAGAATCGTATCAAGAAACTTCAAACAAATGGACTTCCGAATCATTTTGATTGGGAGTCAATTAATAGATGCGAGTCTTGTTTACTTGGAAAGATGACCAAGACACCTTGTAATAAGGTTGGCGAGAGAACCACTGAGTTGTTGGCACTAGTACACACAAATGTGTGTGGTCCTCTAGGCACAAGTATTAGAGGTGGGTATTCGTATTTCATTACATTTACTGATGATTTCAGTAGATATGACTGTGTTTCTGATGACTCACAAGTCAGAATCCCTAGAAAAATTCAAAGAATTCTAGAATGAAGTCGAAAATCAACTTGGAAAGAAGATTAAGGCACCGAATCGTGGTGGCGAATACCTAAGTTTTGAGTTTCGAAATCTTAAAAATTGTGAAACATTGTTGGAATAGTAACCTAGAGCACCAATAAGTTGATGATGCACTTGTTGGTTTCATGTATTTTGAATGATGTCCATCATTTTGTTCTTAGAGTTTTGTATGTATTATGAATCATTTGAGTTGAGGACTCGAATTGTGGAACTCCATGAATAATAATTAGAACTCTAAATTAGTCCCTAATCTTATGACATTAACAAATGGAACACTAGATGACTATATGGACTAGCACATGGATAATTGATACGATGTATCTATTTAATCACATGAATATAAATATACGGGATACATAGTATTAAACTTGACCCATATTGACATTAGTTACCTGTCATCAGCATAATAAACATGTCTACTTGAAGACCGATTATCACGGGAATAAAGCATAGAGTTTAGCCTTTCAGATTTCTGCATCAGAGAAACAGCGAACTTCAAGCCATGAATCACACATTTCATGACGCCTAAAACAAGGAATGCAAAAAACAGTTAAAACAAACCTTTTTTCTCCGATTGAAGTTTCTGTGAAATATATCCAATGTCTTGGGTCTTCATTAACATGAGTTCCTCCTGAGTGTACTTGTTAGCTTCACTCCTTCAGCATCAAAAAGGGCATAATCAGTCGTAAGTGCATGATATCTAAGAAGCCAAACAAAAATAACCTTAGCACCAAACAAAATCTGTGTTCTTACTCCATTCTGTGCACTTCACCAACAGTTTTTGCTTTAATCATCTTGAAGTAGAACTCATCCGGGTTTCTAAAAGCCACTTTCTCCTTAAGTTTCTATAATGAATACCCACAAAGCCAAGTTAGCAAATTAAGGTCATTCATGAGGTGATCACCGAAGTAAATCAAAATTACCTGCAAAGTTTTCTCTTTCTTGTGGTAGGCTCTCGCACGCTCAACATAATCCTTGTGCTTCTCGAGCAGACCAAACTTCCTTCTCGAGTACCTGAGAGTAACAAAAAATCATAGTACTTGAAACTAAATTATGCGGAACAACAACGTTCAAAAGTCCAGATACCCAAATCAAATATAATAATGTGGTAAGGGCAGAAGAACAAAAGACAAGAGAACTCACGGTTGGGCACGCTCCTTGTGAGCTTTTCTAGGAACAGTGTTCCTTAAAGACGACATTTTATGCAGCTGATACAGAAAGAACGGAGACAAAATCAGTAAATTCACGAAACAAGTACCTATTTATATAAAAAAAAAAAAGTACCTCAACGAGAACCTAATCAAAAATAGATAAAAGTTCCAGAAAAAAACACCATATTTCCATAATTTTCTATGAAGAGAGAAATACAAATTACATTGGATAACACAACAAAATAATAGAAAAAACAATCAGCTTACTTCCTGAAGCAAATAAGTGAGAGTTCCAGAAATTATAGACTCGAATTGCCGCCGGTGGACGTCAAGTCGGAGACGAGGAGAGTTGAATCGTAGAATAATTGGGATAACGCTAAGCCAAACTCAAGTAGCAGCGATTGGCTATAAATTTGGGCTGAATAAAGTGTTGATGATGAAGCCCACCGGTTACAGGTAATAATAGGGCTTTTGAATGAACCGGTCCGTGACCTATTGTTAAGCTCAACTGCTGAAAAAACAGAAACTCTTTAGGCTGAAATTTACAGTATCTGCATCATCAAGCTGAACTGAACCATATCCGCATTTCATCTACTTTCAACATTAGCACGGAGCTTGTGGCATTCGATTCAAACGATGGGGATCTAAACTAATTCTTCACATTTTTAATTGCAAACTAATATTCCTTCCTCATTCTTTCAGTCTAGAAATCCATTAGCCCAGTTGCCGGCAACTCACCGAGACTGTGATGCAGAAACTAATACCAAGATGGAGATTTGAGGGAACAGGAAGACGAAAATTACCTGGAGCGAAGAATAGCTGGGTTCGAATCGCTGGATTGTTGACTGCCGTTTGTCTGAATTAGGGTTAGGAAATCTTAGAATTTGAGTAAATAATTGATAATTTTTTAGCTTTGTGATAATAATAGAGTAGAGTAAAATAATTTTATTAAATTTTAGTAAATTTATTTAATGAATTTGTTGGAACTCAATATATAAAATAGAGCAATGCCTATTGGGTCACAATGAAAACGAATTTGTATAATTACAAAAACAAAGTCGTGCACATTTGATCCAAACCCCAACTTAGTTACAAAATATATTAAACTTGGGAGCAATTTAGTACTTTTTCAAAGCATAATTTTCTAATTTTAAACACACAAGGAGGTATAAGTTGTCTATTAAGCAAAGCACAAAGTGAGTTTATTACAATTTCCCCGTGATTTTTCAGTGCGATCTCAATGAATTAAAATTGTTTGAAATTGGTGAACCTTTTTTCATAATATGGAATTTAGAGAAATTAAGTTGTGATAATAAATATTTTTCTTATTTTAAATCCTACTTTAAAAGCACTAGCTGCTATATACTCAATAAAGCCCTAATAATCTAATTTGAAGAAGGCCCTCTACTCTCTCTAGTCTCTTTCTTTCAATGTAAAGCGACTCTTTATTCGACATCATTATGCTTTTATCCTTTTGAAACTTCCATGAAGCTGCTTTACCATGGTGATAAGTGTCAAGTGATAACACGAACTCCTACCAAATCATCCTATTAATAGATCAGGTATGCATCTTTGTTTTATTCGTTAGTGGATCACATGGCAGACATTTGTGTAGGAGTCCAGTCCTATTATCAATCATAGAGTAAAAACATGAGTGGAAGAAAGCCACCAAACGCGTCATTGTATTATTAAATAACTATTTAGGATCTAATTTGTATCCATTCTCATTTTATTTTCCATTATTCTTTTAATTTTATAAATTTTGATTATTTGGAAATACTATGAAAAAATAAAAACAGTTATAAAAATAATATTTGTAGTCAAATTTGTAAGATTAATAAATAGTATTTATAATTAAATTTTTAAGATAATTTTAATTTATTTATAAAATTATCATTAAAAGTAAAAGTTAAAAAAAAGTAGTCTTCTAACTGTTTTAGATAAATGAGTTTTAACTAAAAAAAAAAAAGTAAGAATTAAAAGTAAAGTGAAATTTTTAAAATAATATAAAAAAAAAAGATAATAAAAAATTTTAATTTTCAAAAAATATAAAATAGACCCTTACTCGTATTGCCTATTGATAGAGGCATAATTATTTATTTATTTATTAATATGACAGTTATCATAGTTTGTGACTTGTGTCATGCTCCTTTTACATTGTAGTCGCTCAGCCCTATCTCTGTTGTAGGAGTCGACAAAGGAAAGCGGATTGGAGGAATTCTATTATCGTTATCGTTAAGGGTGATAATAGTGGTAACGGTAATGGTAATGGATAGATTTTTCGATTTCGCTAACATAGCAGTAACGATAATGGTTTGTGATCATTTGTTAGTGAAAATTTTGCTATTTTCGCTATATTTATATATCCATTTTGTACTCTAAAAAATATGTTAAGAATCAAATTGTAAATCTGCCATTAAAATCCTCGTCACATTGGATTTGGAATAAGAATTAAAAAATTAATGCATGCACTCAATTTGTACTATAGTAGTCTAATACAATTATGCTATTTACTTGCTACTACTGTCTCTGAATTATCTTGAATCATTTTGAATTGAATTGTATTGTATCACCCTCTTTCTCATTTATATAGTTTTTGAATGATTATATATTTATATTAAATGTCAGCAATAACCAATAACGTGAAATACCTAATTGATATTTATATTAACGAAATTCCGCTACCGTTACCGTTAAGATAGCGGAATAGCGGTAACGGAATAGCGGATAGCGATAACAGTAACAAAACCGAAACCTTCATTCGCTATCTTAACGGTAACGGTAACAGTAACAATAACGGATGAAGCCATTCCGTTACCGCTATTACCATTATCAATCTCTACCATGTCTATTAGTATAAACCAAATAAAAAACAAAAAATCAAATTGCTTTATGTGAAACAAGGTTGACAATCCGTTCTTAAAAGACAAATTATGTATAATAGTTTTTTATTTGAATTAAAAAGTTTTTATGTTAGAATAGTGGTCTCAATTTAACCTTATCATGAGATGATTTTGCATTATTTGGCTAGGATAAAAAAATTGACCAAATGAGTTGTGTCTGGAAAAATAGTTTTTTCATAATATATCTGAAAAAATATTCAACTTCTACTAATTCAGAACCTTATCATAAATAAGTTATATTAACATATTCAGTCACAGTTTTCAAATACCTTATCTATATGATTTATGTAATCCAATATAAGAACGGATCTAATATTGAATATAACGGTAACAAATACAGTAAATGTTACCTGATGCGGAAGCGTGATAATTGAATC